>PVJN01009447.1:0-60887 GCA_004026805.1 Lasiurus borealis
TCCTAACTACCCTCCCCTGCTGGCCTGATTGCCCACAACTTCCCTCCCTTGTAGGCCTGCTCCCTTTCAACTGCCCTCCCCTGCAGACCATCTTGTGTCCACATGAGGGCAGGATCTTTGACCACATGGGGGCACCCATCTTGTGTGTTGGAGTGATGGTCAATCTGCATATTACTCTTTTATTAGGGAGGATAGAAGCCTGGTGCTTGCGTGGGGGCCAGCTGGTTTGCCCTGAAGAGTATCCTGGATCAGGTTGGGGGTACCTTTGGGGCATGGCGTGGCCTGGGTGAGGGGCCTGTGGTGGTTTGCAGCTGGCTACGCCACCTGGCGACCCAAGCAGAGGCCCCCGGTACCTGGGATTTATTTATCTTCTATAATTGAAACTTCGTAGCCTTGAGCAGAGGGCAAGGCTAGCCAGGCTGGGTGGGAAGCTTGGCTTCCTCCATCACCAGGGGCAAACCAAGCCTCCTGCTCTCTCCAACTCTGGCTGCTGCCATTTTTGTTGGGATTTATTTATGTTTTATAATTGAAACTTTGTAGCCTTGAGCGGAGGCCAGGGCCAGCCAGGGCAGGCGGGAAGCTTGGCTTCCTCCATCGCTGGGGACAAACCAAGCCTCATGCTCTCTCCAGCTCTGTGGCTGCTGCCATTTTTGTTGGGATTTATTTATCTTCTATACTTGAAACTTTGTAGCCTAGAGGGGAGGCTTGGCTTCCTCCATTGCCAGGGAAATCCAAGCCTCCTGCACACTCCATGGCTACAGCCATCTTGGTTGGGTTAATTGTAAACTCATTCCTGATTGGCTTGAGGGCTTGTGGGTGCAGCGGAGGTACGGTCACTTGGCATGTTTCTCTTTTATTAGTGTAGATGTGCTATTTGACCAGCAGTTTGCAGTTTTAATTACCTTATAATTGAGGTCAAGGCAATTGTAAACATTTTGTCTGATACATGAAACAATAGCTATTTTCTAAATAACACTGATTATAAAAATTAAAGTCAAATATGCTTAGGACTTGACTAGGTGTCAGGATATCTAAATGTTAGTTTTGGTTCAATCTTTCTAAGCCTTAGTTTTCTTATCTGTGAAATGAGAAGTCTTTATATAAGTATGGTAATATGTAACACATGTTTCTGCCATTTTATATTTTTTTGTGAGGAACATAGCACATGTGCTAAGAAAACAGAAGCAGCCTTAGCTGGTTTGTCTCAGAGGTTATAGCATCAGGACACATGTGTGAGGCAGCTAGTTGATGTGTTTCTCTTATATTGATTTTTTTTTTTCTTTTTAAAAGCCCGGCCAGTGTGGCTGAGGGTTTGAGCATCAACCTAGAACCAGAAGTCACAGTTCAATTGTGGTCAGGGCACATGCCTGGGTTGCAGGCTCTATCCCCAGTAGAGGGCAAGCAGGAGGAAGCCAATGATAATTCTCTCTCATAATTGATGTTTCTATCTCTACCTTTCCCTTCCCCTCTGAAATAAAAATACGTTTTTTAAAAAACAAACACAAACAGAAGCAAAGTAAGAATTTTTAATGAGTCAGATTAACGTGCTGTATATGTCAAAGACATCAGATTAGGAATGGCATTTAGCACTTACATTTTGATCTTGTATGTTTGATGTGGCTAACCATTCTAGCATCTAACTATTGTGATCATAATAGTAAAGAATAGTTTTTAAAACTGCTCCAATATATATTTAAAATTTTTGTTAAATGATTTAAAAATGCTCAAAGCAAGTAAGAGTTTTAACTCATTCAAGAAAAAAAAATACTCGGAATGATGGTCTTGAATGACTGAGGTCTAAGTTGCAGAAAACAGACACAGAGGCATATGTGAGCCTATTACGTTATAATGATTACAAAAGGTCTTTAATAGATTTTTTAAAGAGAGAGACTTAAAAGGCAAGTGGCAGGAAGGAAAGTTTAGTCTGGGAGACAATTATTTAACTGCATTTCCCTTCCTCCTTCTCCACAGATATTTTGTTTTTTAGAAATTGAAGGCAAGACCTTCCATTAGTAAAAAAAATTACAAATCACTTTATGGCAATACTCACTTTATTGTGGTGGTTTAAACTGAACCCTCAGTATCTTTAAGGTGTGCCTGCACCATCCTTACTCTAAATAGCAGTTGATATTCATCAACATAAGAAATGTCCTAATTTGAGGATTTCTTAAGAGTTTATTTGAGCCATACTGGGTAGCAAAATCTCAAATGCTCCAGGGAATGTTTCGTAGCTTATTTTATACATTTGAAATTACAGAATAAAGATTATGTGGAGGTGGAAGAAAGCAGAGTGGGGATTGGATTACAGAGTATTAATGAGATGATGTACACTGTTGAGGGTGGTTACCGCCTTATTTTAAAAAGTATGTTAACCTAGATCAGTGGTTGGCAAACAGTAGCTTGTGAGTTGTGGTTTGCCGCTCTGTTGACTGAGTTTGCTGACCACTGTCATATACTACCCTTTACCTCTTTGCACACAATATGCCACAATTGCCTAATCCTCACAGCTTCCAACTACACAGTAACATTTAGTCTAGTCCAGTGGTCAGCAAACTCATTAGTTAACAGCGGCAAACAGCTGCTCGCAAGCTGTGGTTTGCTGACCACTGACTTAGATGAACAGAAACAGTGGACAGGGTTCACTTTAGGCAAAGATAAACCTTTTACTGAAAAGTTACAAGCCTCAGGTATGACTACTATGACCTCTCCAGTTAGGAATCTATGATCAGATCACCCTGCGAGGTTACTTTCCATTGAACCACTTTTCCCCCTCCACATACACACTAGAGCTAACAATTGTTAAAACTGCCACCATTAGAAGAAAGAGATGGCTATTGTTTTGCAGTTAACAAAGTTACTAATAGAGTACATCTTAATTTTGTATACTGCTTTTCAAATGTGGAGTTATAACTATTCTTGTGAGAACTACTTGAAGGAATAGGAAAGCCTCTTTACAGTTTGACTTATCGTTCAAACCCTTCAGGTGACAGTGACTTACCTTTACTTTTTACCAACACAGATGAGAATATTTTATGTAACAGGCTTTCTAACATTCAGTTACATCTCTTTAAATCACACTACTCAGATTTGAAAGTGGAAAGATTAATTGTGTTTTCATAATAGAAACGTGATGCTGAAATAGTGAAAACCATGATGGAAGAACAGGAGAGAGTAATAAAGGAAGAGAATGCTGCAGAGGAGAGACGAAATAAAGTAAAAGCACAGTACTTTACTGACTTAGAGAAACAACTTGAAGAACAAGAGAGAAAAAAGCAGGAAGCTTATGAGCAGTTGCTGAAAGAGAAACTCATGATTGATGAAATCGTTAGGAAAATATATGAAGAAGATCAATTGTAAGTTAATCTAATTTTATGTGCATATATATTAACCTCAGGCTTGAAGAGGTAAAGCACCTAGAGAGAGTTTCTTATACACAATAAGTCCTCAACATAAACTGAGAACAGCTTTTATTTACCTCTTTGCATGATAATTATTGGTAATTAACAACTGCTTAAGTGACAATGAATAACCCATCTTTCTTAAATATCATATGTCAAAGGACATGTTTTCAGATGAATTTCCTTGCTGATGGCTGAAGTGTAGAGTGCTGTGAAGCAGATGTTAGCAGGTTGTAGCATTTTGAAATGTTATGCATAAAACTTGATTAGTAAGTTAGAGGCATAGTAGTATGTTACTCTGAAAAAAATATATACCCATTATATAGATAGTGGCAAATAGGCACTCACAATGTTTTGTTGCATAAATGAATGGACACACTATACATTTTTCAATATTATTTGTTAAAAACTGCGCTTACTATTGCATTTTAGAGAAAGACAACAAAGGTTAGAAAAAATGAATGCAACTCGAAGGTATATAGAAGAGTTTCAGAAAGAGCAGGCTCTCTGGAGAGAAAAGAAACGTGAGGAAATGGAAGAAGAAAACAGAAAAATCATAGAGTTTGCCAACTTGCAGCAACAAAGAGAAGAAGATCGGATGGCAAAAGTTCAAGAAAATGAAGAAAAAAGAATACAGCTTCAGAATATGGTATTAAAATAACCACTTTTTAACACTGGAAATTCTGAGATATGTGTTAGAGGATTTGATACCTGTAATGTCTGATTATTTTTTGTTTTGTTTTTATTTAACAGCTGATTCAGAAATTGGGACAAATGCTGCAGCAACGCGAAGATTTGGAACAAGTGCGACAAGAATTATACCAAGAAGAACAAGCTGAAATACAAAAGAGAAAACTAAATGTAAGTTGGAAATTGAAAGAATGATTTAACATAGAGAATAATAATATTTTGAGGTGAATCAGATTTAAACCCAGAGATGTTGAAAATAACCTTATATGTAAATGGTATAAGCACTACAATTAAAAGATAAATTTCTAGGCTGGATGAACAAAGCTAGGCCCCAGCAGCAGTTCACAAACTATGTAAGAAGCATGATGCAACTATATAGTCTGTAAGAGACACAACATGAGGACACATATAATTTAATTAAAAGCAAAAGGATAGCAAAAGATATACCATGCAAACACTACTCAAGAGCAAGTTGAAGTGGAAATCAATATAAAGGGTTAACTCATCTGGAGGATGTACTAGTCCTAAGTGTATATGAACCTAAAGCTTCAGAATGCAAAACCAAAACTAGACAAATCCATATAATTGAAGATTTCAGTACCCATTCTCATTAATACAATAGTCAGAAAACCACAGGATGTAGCATTGAAAAACAGTATCAAGAAACTTAACCTCCCATCAAGATGATTTGCTGATCTTCTAATTGGGTTGTTTGTTCATTTATTGTAAAAGTTTGATAGTTCTTTATATATTCTAGAGCAGTGGTTCTCAACCTTTCTGATGCTGCAACCCTTAAATATAGTTTATGTTGTGGTGACCCCCAACTATAAAATTATTTTCGTTGCTACTTCATAACTGTAATTTTGCTGCTGTTATGAGTCGTAATATAAATATCTGTGTTTTCCGATGGTATTAGGTGACCCTGCTAGCGGTTCTCAACCTGTCGTGACCCACAGGTTGAAAACCACTGCTGGAAAAGTTAAATGGTATCTAAGTCCCAAAAAAGTAAGTATGAATTAGAGTGATTAGAAAAGACTTTATGGAGAACGTAGGATTTGAAAAGGGTTAAATAGGGTTAAGTGAAGAGTTTGAATACACAATATAATGATCAAAGTTGCTATAACTGCAGACTGGATCACTTAAAACCCATTCGTCCTTTTTAAAAACATTTGTGTTATTGTGAATACTTTCAGGATACTGACCATCTGGAACTTGTGTAATAATTGGGCAAGGTTGGTTAGATTAGAGAAGGACTTAAATTTTACATTAGTCCTAACTGAACAGATAAAGTTATAAAGCAATTATTAATAGAATTCAGGTGTAAGTTATGCGAGTGATTACTATAAAATTCTTCATGTTTTTTTGGTTATGTTTGAAATTTTTCAAATAAAATGCTGGAAAAATTAAAGTTTACAGAAAATAATTTTTTAACTCTTCCTGGATTGTCATTGCTAGATTATTGTTCTGAAAAGTAATTATCAATGATTTTAACAATAGTTTCATGCAAAATTCTAGGAATGATTCATAGTTGGTACAAATTTCATAGAACACAGATTTAATAAACTTAGGTGAGCAAAACGTTTTTATATCAACTCTTTTCAAAGTAGTTATGTATTAATTCTGAGTCCAGTAACAAGATGGTGAATACATACAAGTTAAAATTTAAAAACAATAGAAGGCAATTCAAACGTGTAACATGCCCTTTATCCAAATAGTATTAAAACAGGGGGAAGTGTTATCTTGAAAAGGCTTAATTTCTCAATTTTATTTCACATTGTAACACTAAGCTTAATCAAACTCTTCTACCCTTTCTTTAGAAATCTTTAAAGAAATAGTTATTGAATTAACTTCTATATGTAAATTAACTTCTTTTTAGGAAGAAGCAGAAGAGAAGTTGAGAAAGCAAAAGGAGTTAAAGCAAGATTTTAGAGAACAAATGGCCTTGAAGGAACTAGTACTACAGGCTGCAAAAGAGGAAGAGGAGACCTTTAGAAAAGCTATGTTAGCTAAACTTGCTGAGGATGATCGAATAGAATTAATGAATGCTCACAAACAAAGAATGAAGCAACTGGAACACAGGAGGGCTGTGGAAAAACTTATTGAAGAGCGTCGCAACCAATTCCTTGCAGACAAAGTAAGAAAAAGGTTTTTTTGGGGTGGGTTTTTTTGGTCATTATTTAACAGCAATCAGCTCATGTATTTATTCAGTAAACAGTTAACTGAGAATCTTTTAAGTGCCAGATGATAGCTATTAATCAGATATGAGATAAAATTTTTTTCCTTTCTTGTTTCCATGACTTTGACAAGGAGTGGTCCAAAGAAATAGTGACCCTTGTAAACTAGTTATTTCAAAGAAAAGCTCTGCATTAATACTACTACTTTAACTAAAATAATTCCTAGTAGGAATTCATCACTAATTCCATGCTGCCTTTTAACATCCTTCCCTGTCAACAGGATTTTTTTTGATAAATGATTTTTTTGGATAAAAGAACTTAAGAGTTCTTTTAGGCCCTAAAACTTTCTAAAACTAGTCATCTCTTCCACATCATATGGCACAGAATTTTGGTGTGGTTGAGTATTCAGAACTCTTGATGCTCTCTTTGTACTTCATACAGGCTTTTTAAAATTTAATATATGGAAATATTTCTTTTAGATATCCCTATTGTGTTGTATCCTTTTTTTTTTTTTTTTTTTTTTTTTTTTTTTTTTTTTTTTTTTTTTTTTTTTTTTGGTCAGACACTGTAAACTGCCTTCAGCACCTGCCAGATATTTGTTGAATTAGGAAATCACTTTGAACATTTCTTCCTTAGGAAGAAGACACTGTCCTGAAGATAAGTACTTGCCTCCTAAAATCCCAGTCATAACCATAGAGTGGGGCAAAAGTAGGCTTACCGTTGTATGTTAAAGTTTTTTCTTGTATAATTTATTATAGAATTTTCCATATGAACAACGGTAAACCTACTTTTGCTTCACCTTGTATTGTTCTTGTAACTTTTAAGGAATAATTACTGTAAAAGATATGTATATATAATATATATGATATATATGCAGGGTGGGGCAAAAGTAGTTTTACAGTTGTGAACACACAAAACACAATTCTTATGTATTAATTGCTGTATCATTTATCGTATGAACTACAAACCTACTTTTGCCCCACCCTGTAAATCATTTAGTATCTTTTGAAATTGATCTCAATAAGTGGTTCATCACTTTATCTAATTCACTGCAAGAGTAGTTTTGACAACTTCTTTAAGATTAATATATTGTGTGACAATTAATAAAATTTTCTTTGTATTTCCAGCAACAGGAACTGGAAGAATGGCAGTTGCAGCAAAGTAGTCAAGAACGTATTAATACAATTATTGAAGAAGAAAGACTAAAACTTCTCCAACAACATGCTACAAAATTACTAGGATACCTCCCAAAAGTAAGTGAGATTTAACTCAAAGTGTAATCCTCATGGGGAAAAACAAACAAACATATATTAGGATTACAGAGGTCCTGGGTTTCGCTCACTTTTTGCTGTTACCAAGCAGTAGAGAGATTTTAGCCAGTCATTGAACATCTCCAAAAGAGAGCTAGTCTTGGCACATTTTTAGAAGTATGAGTGAAATGTATTGAATTTAAGGTTTAGAGATTCTTTTCTCACTGTTCAGTGGAGGTGTTCTAAAACTTAACCACTATAAAGCAATTGTGATACTTAGCAATAGGAAAATCTTGTAATCAGTAATATCAGTGACAGGCACATGCTTGAACGGAGTCTATGACAGATTTGCTCTATAGTAGTAGGAGGTTGTTTTATCACTAGGTACTTAGCAACCTGTTTTTAAAAGAACTTCCATAAGATAGCAGATTTCATGTACACCTGAGATGCACTGTGACTAAAATAAACTGAGTTTCACAGGCCATATAAACATATGGACTTGTGTATTTTCATTCTTCAAATATAGAAATAATGCCATTTGATATTTTAGTCAATTGGAAGAATTAAGTGTATATTTTATATTTAGCCCAATGCAAGTTAAGAAAGGAGAAAGAGAAACATGAGTAATTATTGCCTGCCCTCAAGATCTTATGATCTAATTGTTTAGATAGGATTAATGAATACAAAATGATATATTAATGACAAAAGCCACATGGAACTGATAAATGCTGTGAAACAGACTCCAAAATTCTGGGAGAGTCTTGGAATTTAGATTTTTTTATTCTTAGGAAAATAATTGTGGAAATGAGGAGAACCTAATGAACCTGATATCCTAAAATGACTTTTTATCCTTAAGGTCCTACTGGCCCCAAAGGACCTAAAGTATTCTTTGGATTCTTTTTTTTTTAAATATATTTTTATCGATTTTTTACAGAGAGGGAGGGAGATGGATAGAGAGTTAGAAACATCGATGAGAGAGAGACATCGATCAGCCGCCTCCTGCATGCCCCCCACTGCGGATGTGCCCGCAACCAGGATACATGCCCTTGACCGGAGTCAAACCTGGGACCTTTCAGTCCGCAGGATGACCCTCTATCCACTGAGCCAAACCAGTTTTGGCTATTCTTTGGATTCTTTATAAGTACATATTTAAATTCAATTTTGTTTTAAAGAGACACCTCTTACTATAAGGGAAAACAAAATAAAAGCCTAAAGAATATCAAGGCTTATTCACATGGCTAAACTCCAAAACTGGATTCAGTCTTTCCTGTAAGATCAAATGTTTGCTGATTAACCATAGAACTGAAGCAAGAGCCAGTCTCATGCATGAATCGGGCAAAACTCAAACTTTTCATCCTGACCCCTCATAATCATATTGTAGGTCTGTTTCAAGACAGGATAGTATACAGTATACATTAAATTCCTTCCCATTCAGCCAATCCAAGTGCTTGTAAAATAGAAGATTCCTATGACAAGTTCCAACAGTGGAACTGATAAATCGGGAAGTCTGGTCAATATGAGAATATTCAGTACATATATCAAATTGTAATTTTCAGAAAAGAACTATTTTTTATAACTCTACTAGAGAGATTTAATTATCTTAAAAACAACTGCAAATTTCAATTCTATCTGCTAGTCTTACAAGCATTTGGGGAAATATACTGGTATTCAAAGTAACCCACAAATATTTTTCTTGTAGGGAGTATTCAAAACAGAGGATGATATTGATATGCTTGGTGAAGAGTTTAAGAAAGCATATCAGAAAAGGAAGGAAATTTGTGAAGAAAAGTGATACCAAGATTTGGTAAAATCTGGATTCTTTTGCATGTTACCACTAGATGTCAGTGTAAGTTTTGTTTTACAGTTCAGTGATAGTAGGAATCTTATCTATTTGAATTTTCTAAAACATCTCCATTTCATCATTTGTTAAGTGGTTCTCTATAAGAAAACGTTTTATTTTCTGATAAAAATTAAAATGACTAAATATTTTCAACTGCAAAATTAACTGCTGTTTTTGTACTGAAATCTGAATAACTGAGTTATACACCACCACATTATAACATTCCATGTATATAAATATGGACACTACCTTTCCCGTAATGTTCAGAATTTTTTCTGCATCCCTATTCAGGCTACAGTTCTGTCTGTGTTTGTGTTTAGGAACTTGACTTGCCTGATTTGACCAGGGAAATAAGTATATATAACTAGAGGCCCAGTACACGAAATTTGTGCACAGGGCGGGGGTGGTGGGTGTCCCTCAGCCCAGCCCACACCCTTTCCAATCTGGGAACCCTCAAGGGATCTCCAACTGCCCATGGGTTCAGGCCTAAATGGGCACTCAGACATCCCTCTCACAATCCAGGACTGCTGGCTCCCAACCGCTTGCCTGCCAGCCTGATCACCCCCTAACCACTCCCCTGCCGGCCTAGAACCCCCCAACTGCCCTCCTCTACTGGTCTGGTCGTCCTTAACTGCCCTCCTCTACTGGTCTGGTAGTCCTTAACTGCCCTCCCCTGCTGGCCATCTTGTGGCAGCCATCTTGAGTGTTGGAGTGACGGTCTATTTGGATATCACCTCTTTATTATATAGGATTAATTTGGGTTTAAAGCACCTTTTTCTGAGCATGTGATATCATGGGGAGCAGACAGCCTTTAAACTTCCAGAACTGTGAGACAGTTTCTGTTGTTTAAGCCAGCGGTCGGCAAACTGTTGCTCTGTTGATTAATGAGTTTGCCAATCACTGGTTTAAGCCATGAAGTCTGTGGTTCTTACGGTGACCTTAGCAAATTAATCTATACAGTATGTTTTTTAAACATTCATTTTTGGTGTAAGCATCCTTTTCTGTCTACTATAAGAGAGGAGAAAAGAGTGAGGAATTTCACAGTGCTTTATTTGTCAATAAAAACTTAGAATTTCTCTCAGATACTTATTTCTTAAGTTTGAATTATTATAATTCAAACCATTATAACTTAAGCTAAACAAAATGTATATCCATCACACATTTAGTTATAAACACTAACTAAAATACTTCACTTAAGAATTTCCCCAATCAAGCGCCTTCATAAATTCCTCTTCAGTGAAAGATAGCATCTTGGCAGCTTCTATATGCATCTGTGTTTAAAAAATAAAAAATTGATATGAAGACATTTGCTTTAGTATTAATAATAAACTATACAACAACAGGAAGTTTGTAAAAGTGTGTGTCTAATTATAAGCTCTATTGTAGGAATCCGTACTCTTAATTCCAATAAACATGATATATGAAGCAATAAGTACACTCAACAGTCTGCCTATAAAAGCCTATTTGTCCAGTTTGTGGTATTATACCAATTAACTGTTGGAAGACAATTCAATAATAGTTTAATACCTTAACTTAACCTTTGCAAAAAAGGAAGAGAGGCAGAACCACGAATTCCTATCTTCTCACTAACAGGTGACTCATGTAGAGAATGGAACAACAGTGATTTGTAATCAATTTTCACTCTTCAAGAGGCAATCCAATCCCCTAAGATAAGTTATTCTTGTATATGGTACGTTCTTTATTTAGGAAGTACCCATACTGTATTTACCAGCCCCATTTTCCACATTACTAATTTACTTGCACGAAATACCCACTTTCTTGGATGACACATTACAAATAAATCTTACATAAACTTTTGTGCCTAAGCATGTTTAAAAAAATACCTGAAGTACAAATACTAGTAAATATTTTAGGAGGGAGTCCCAAATAATATCTCTGGGTTTTCTTTTTAGGGTACTCTCACCTTCTGCCTTTTTAAAACATCAATTAATTTTAATTGTTTTTTGAAACCCATCATTAATTCTCCTTTTTGTTTTTCTAGCTTCTTGTTTTCTGATTTTAATCCTTCAATTTTTTTGTGTTCTTCACTTGCTGTATCCTATAAAAGAAAAAAAAAGTTCCATATATACTTTTTTTCATACTTTTAATAGAAAAAGATTATAAAACCTATTATGAACTGAAATAAAATTTTTGGTAGTTTTCTTGGCATTACTAAATTACTGTAACTTTGATAACTTTTGATGATGTTCGAGTCTCTCACATTTTAAAAAACGTTTTTGAAATAACTCTGTTATATTCCAGTAATAATAAAGTAGCTTGTATTGAACCAACTCCCCAGATATTAGCAGATATAAACTCTGGACACAATTTTAAAAATATTTGAAGATGTAGGTGAGTAATCAATAGCAAAATGGAGGTAATAGGACCCTTGAAAAAAATGGAAGCATATTGGTTGAGAGCACTTTCCAGTTCGTGAGTTCACTGGGTATAGACCTCACCAGAAATACCAGTCTTATCCATGGGAAATCTTGGAAAGAATAGAATCCTCAAAATCTGCATATATATTTGCAGACACCTAAATAACCATGTGCAGCCACTGCCCATGACAAATGAGACAGGTTAGAAGTTATTAAGTACTGGAAGATGTTATATAGTAAGTCCTCACTTAGCATGTATTTTACTTAATATCAGAGAAACTATAAAGTCAGTTTCAATACAAGTTCCTATGGCGTGCCATCAACATTATAACAAAACAACATTGAATGAAATTACATTATTTGACCTGCTATACTTAAAAAAAAGTTGAAGTCTTTCATGACACCAGAAGGAAATCTGAATCTATATAACATAAAGAAAAAAATGAGTAACAGCAATAGCAATGTGGTAAAATAGAAAATGGACTTTAAAAACGTTTTTTAAAAAAATAGTGTGTGATGTCTGCAAGATGGCAGAGTAGGAAACTCCAGGGAACTTGTTCTCCCAAGGAACTCCCATGGAAACACTGATTATACAGCACACACATTGTAGCACTGTGAGAACTGTACACACATTATTGTAGCACTGTGAGAACTCTAGAAGCCAAGTAAGCAGCAGCAACCAAGCAAGAACCACATTCAAAATACTAGGAAATGTCACTGCATTTATGTTCACCCTTTCACCTCACTTTCCCCAGCACAGTGAAAGAAGCCTCTCAATTCCCAGCTCCTCCCTTGGGAGGGAAAGAACAAGAACAAAACTTAGTTTGATGTGCTGACTTACATGAGGGCTGCCTTAGGGACTGTTTGTCTCACCTGATGAAATGGTGGCATATTCTGAATATTAAGTTGGAGGCTGCTGAAAGCAGTGGTGAGCACTGCTGGACATGAGGACTGCAGGGGTGTGCAGAACCACAAGTGCCCGGGGCAGGAGATTATGGGCAGAGGAGTAACATACATCTAAGACACTGAGAAGAAGTAGGGCCAAGACTCTAGGGAAATCAAGACATTTAAAAGACAAAGCTTTAAGACATATAGAAAAAATATTAAAATGGCAACAGGAAGTTCTTCCCTGTTAGTAATAATGTGAAATATAAATGGATTAAATTCCCCATATACTAGAAGAATGGGTTAAAAAAAATAAGGCCAACTATATGCTGTCTATAAGAGATTCACTTTAGATTTAAAGACATACATAGATTAAAAATTAAAGAATGCAAAAAGATATTTCATGGAAATAGTAACCAAAAGAGAATAGGTGTGGCTCTAATAATATCAGGCAAAATAGTTATAAGACAAAGAAGGACATTATATAATGATAAAAGGGTTATTAGTTCACTGAGGCACTACAACAATTATAAATATACTACAGCCCCGGTGCATGAAATTCCTGCACAGGTGTGTGTGCGCCCTCAGTCCAGCCTGTACCTCTCCAATCTGGGATCCCTTCAGCTTTAAGGGGTCACTGTTGTCTGGAGGGATCGGGCCTAAATGGGCAGTTGGACATCCCCCTCACAATCCAGGACTTCTGACTCCCAATTGCTTGCCTGCCTGCCTTCCTGATTGTCTCTAACTGCTCTGCCTGTCAGCCTGATCACCCCCTAACCACTCCCCTGCCAGCCTAAAGGATGCCTAATTGCTCTCCTGATAGCCTGATTGACCCTAACTGCCCTACCCTGCAGGCCTAGTCTCCCCTAACTTCCCTCCTCTGCTGGCCTGGTCCCTCCCAACAGCCCTCCTCTGCTGGTCATCTTGTGGTGGCCATATTGTATCCATATGGGGCAGCTATCTTGTGTGTTGGACTGATGGCCAATTTGCATATTACTCTCTTATTAGGAGGATAGAGGCCTTGTGCATGGGTGAGGACCAGCTGGTGTGCCCTGAAGGGTATCCTGGATCACAGTGGGAGTTCTCTTAGGGTATGGGGCTGGGCAAGGGGCCTGTGGTGGTTTTCAGGCCATCCATGCCCTCTGGCAATCCAAGAAGAAGCCCTGGTATCTGGGATTTATTTATCTTCTATAATTAGAACTTTATAACCTTAAGTGGGGGCCTGAGCTGGCCAGGGTGTGCAGGAAGCTTGGCTTCCTTCATTGCTGGGGAAACACAAGCCTCCTGCTTGCTCCATGGCTATAGCCATCTTGTTTATGTTAATTTGCATACTTGCTCCTAATTGGCTGGTGGGCGTAGCTTGTGGGTATAGAAGAGGTATAGTCAATTTGCATATTACTCTTTTATTAGATATGCACAAATATTAGAGCTCTAAGTGTATGAAGCAAACATCAACAGAACTTGTAGGAGAAATAGCTCTGTAATAAGAGGAGACTTCAATAATGGACAGTATAATCAGAAGATTAAGGGAACAATAACACTCTAAATCACAAAGACATAATACTAGACAATTTCAGAACATTCCACAGAACATTTTTCTCAAATATACTTGGAACATTCTCCAATCATTAGGCCACGAGACAAATCTTAGTAAATTATACAAAGTATCTTTCCTCTTCATATAATGAAATAGAAATCAACTGCAGAAGGAAAGTTGCAGTAGCTACAAATATGTGGGACTTAAGCAACCACTGGGTCAAAAAAATCAAGAGAATTTAAAAAATATCTTCAGGCAAATTATAATGAAAATATAACATAGCAAAACTTATGGGATACAGTGAAAAAAGTTCTAATGAGATAAACTTATAGCTGTAAATACTTACATTAAGAGATCTTAAATCAACAACTTTATCATTTATGAAACTATAAAAAGAATTAAACCCAAAGTTAATTGAAAATAGGAAATAATAAAAATGAAAGCAGAGTTAATGAATATATAATAGAAAAACAGTATAGAAAAATCAATGATATCAAGAGTTGGTTTTTGGAAAAATAATCCATAAAACTGACAAACCTTTACCTAGAAAAGAGAAGGCTCAAATAATATCAGAAATTAGAGAGAGATATTACAACTGATTTCCCAGAAATACAAAGGATCATAAGATAATACTATGAACTCCAATAAATCAATAATCTAGACAAAATGGATAAATTCCTAGAAACTCACAACCTGTTACAACGTAATGATGAAGAAATAAGACACGTGAATAGACCTATGACTGGTAAGGAGACTGAAACAGTAATCAGCTCAGTATCAGATGCCTTTACTGGTGAATTCTATCAAACATTAAAAGAAGTAACATCAACTGTCCTCAAATTCTTTCAAACATTGAAGAGGACAAAACAATTCCAAACTCAACCTATGAGGCCAGCTTTTATTAACCTGATACCAAAGCCAGACAAAGATAGTGCAATAAAACTACAGACCACTCTTCCTGATGAATATTGATGCAAGAATCTTCTACAATAGCCAAAACCAGTTTGGCTCAGAGAGAGCGTTGGCCTGCGGACTGTAGGGTCCCAGGTTCGATTCCATCAAGGGCATGTACCTTGGTTGTGGGCACATCTCTAGTAGAGGGAGTGCAGGAGGCAGCTGATAGATATTTCTCTCATTGATGTATCTAGCTCTCTATCCCTCTCCCTTCCTCTCTATAAAAAAATCAAAATATATTAAAAAAATCTTCTACAATAGCAAAGTAATTTGATTTCCACAGCACATGAAAAAATTATACACCATGTGGGATTTATTGCTGGATTTGCAAGGATGATTCAACACATGCAAATGAATGTAATACAACACATCTAATAAAGAGGGAATGTGCTAATTGACCCTCACGCTGTCACAAACATGGCAGCACCCACAGCCAATAAGGGAATATGCTAATTGCCATGCCCTCAACGATGGTGGCGCCCACGGCCAATAAGGAGGGAATGTGCTAATTGATTGCCTTGCCCTAAACCACAGCCACAAGATGGCAGTGCCAAGTCCCCTCAGCCCTGCTGGGGCAGCAGGTGCATGGCAAGGCCTGGCCCGTGTGCCTGCCTCCAGAGTCCCTCAGTCCCCAAGCCGCCTAGAGTCAGCCCAAGGCACAGGTAACCAGGACTGGCCAAGGCTTGTGCTGCCGGCAGTGGCAGCAGCAGAGGTGTGATGGGAGCATTGCCTTCTCCTGATCACTGGGTTGCCTCCCGTCCCTGAGGGCTCCCAGACTGTAAGAGGGCACAGGCTGGGCTGAAGGACCCACCCCTCCAGTGCATGAATTTTCATGTACCAGGCCTCTAGTTAAGAGAATAAAGGAAAGTAATCACATGCTCATCTCAATAGACACTGAAAAACATTTGGCAAAATTCAATATCTGTTCATAATAAAAACTCTTAACAGATTAGGTTTAGAAGGAACATACTTCAGCATAATTACAGGCCATATATGGCAAGTCCACATCTAACATTCTAAATGGTGAAAGATTGAAAGCTTTTCCTCTAAGATCAGGAACAAGACAAGGATGCCCACTCTTACCACTCCAATTCAACATAGTACCAGAAATCCTAGCTACAGTCATCAGGCAAGAAAAAAAAAAGCAACAGGATTGGAAAGGAAGAAGTAAAATTGTCTATTTGTTAATTACATGATTTTATATAGAAAAAATCCTAAAGACTCCATGAAAAAACTGTTAAGGTCTAATCAACAAACTCACCTTGCAGAATACAAAATTAACATTAAAATATCAGCAATGATTCTATAAACTAATAATTATCTACAACAGTAATAAAACTTTACAAACTGCATCAAAAAGAAAAAAAAATACTTAGGAATAAACTTAACCAAAGAGGTGAAAGATCTGAAAACTGTAATACACTGATAAAAGTTATCAAAAAAGAGACAAATTGGAATAATTAGTATAATTAAAATGTCCATATTACCAAAACCACCTATGAAATCAATGCAACTCCCTATCAAGACGCCAATGACAGTTGTTACAGATAAAGAAAAAACAATATGGGACCACAAAAGATACCAAAGAGACAAAGCAATCCTGAGGAAGAACAACAAACTGGAAGCATCACACTTTCTGATTTCAAACTACATATAAAGCTGTAGAAATCAAAACAGTGTGAAAAAGCAGAAACATAAACCAAAAGAATAGACTCAAGTGCCCAGAAATAAACCCATGCACATAAGATCAACCAATACTTGACAAGGAAGCCAAGAATACACAATGGGGAAAAAGAATGAAATTAGTCACCTATCTTACACCACCCACAAAAATTAATTCAAAATGGGTTGAAGACTTAAATCTAATACCAAAAACCATGAAACACATGGAAGAAAACTTGATAGTAAATATGCAGACATATACAAAATGTCATCCCATTGTGTTTAAAAAGCTCACCCATAACGCAATTTGTCTTTAATACATCTAAATTGTTTATATAAAGTTGATGGTTTTATACTAAGTTGTTCACATACCAGGTCATTACTTAAACATGCAAAATGGCTGGCTATAATTAGGAGACTCGTCTGTGGTCATGGAAGCAAGTTTTACTTTCTATTTGTTTAATGTGTGCGCTAAAAAAAATCCAATCTATAACCAGAAATAGCAAATCCTGACATAATTGGTTATTTCACTTCATTTTTTTCATACTTCCTTTAGAATGCAGCAAATTAAAAATAATCTATAATAATAAAAGCATAATATGCAAATTGATCAAATGGCCAAACAGCCAGGGCTGCAAGGGCCAAGGCAGCAGCTGGGGCTGTGAAGGATTTTGTGCATAGGGCCTCTAGTCCCATCTAATAAAACAGTAAATTGACCATCACTCCAACACACAAAATGGCCACCCGCATGTGGACACAAGATGGCTGGCAGGGGAGGGCAGTTGTGGGCGATCAGACCAGCAGTGGAGAGCAGTTGGGAGGGACCAGGCCTGCAGGGGAGAACAGTTGGGAGGGACCCAGGCCTACAGCATTGTGGGGAGGGCAGTTGAGCAGGACCAGGCCTGTAGGGGAGGGCAATTAGGGGCAACCAGGGCAGTTAGGGGTTACTGGGCCAGCAGGAGAGAGCAGTTAGGGGGTACCAGGCTGGCAGGGGAGGGCAGTTACGGGTGATCAAGCCTGCAGGGAAGATCAGTTGGGGACAACTAGACCAGCAGGGGAGGACACTTAAGGGTGGCCAGGCCTGTAGGGAAGGACAGTTGGTGGTGACCAGGCCTTCAGGGGAGGGCAGTTAGGGGCGACCAGGCCAGCAGGGGAGAGCAGTTAAAGGCAATTGGGCAGGCAGGAGGGCAGTTAGGCATCAATCAGGCTGGCATGGGAGAAGTTAGGGGGTTATCAGGCTGGCAGGCAAAAGCAGTTAGGGGCAATTAGGCAGGCAGGCAAATGGTTGGGAGCCAGCAGTCCTGGTTTGTGAGAAGGATGTCTGACTGCCCATTTAGGCCCAATCCCACCCGATGGGCCTAAATGGGCAGCTGGGGCATCCCTCGAGGGGTACCAGATTGGAGGTGCAGGCTGGGCTGAGGGACACATATGGGTCCCTACCCCACTCTCCTGTGCATGAATTTCGTCTTACCTAATAAGAGACAAACATATAAATTGACCATACCTCTGCTACACACACAACCAATCAGAGTGAGTATGCAAATTAGAAAGCCAAAGATGGTGGCCGCCCAGCCGCTATGAGAGGGAAGGTGGGAGGAAAAGGAAGCTGAGTGCTACAGTAAAGACAAGACTGCAGACTCCGGGGGTCTGCAGTGAAGACAAAGATGGCAGACAGTAGACTCTGGCTGGAGTCTGCAGCGAAGATGAAGATGGCAGACTCCAGCTGGAGTTTGCAGCAAAGATGAAGGAGGCAGACTCTGGCCAGAGTGAAGGCCTGGGTCCTGAATGCTGGAGAAAAATCAGTGCTGGAAGCCAAAGGAAGGAAGGCCTATTGCACGAATCTCTGTGCAACGGGCCTCTAATCTATATAATAAAAGTTTAAGCAACCATTACCACAGAACGACTGGTTGCTATGATGTGTACTGACCACCAGGGGCAAATGCTCAATGTAGGAGGTGCCTCTTAGTGGTCAGTGCACTCCCACAGGGGGAGCGGCCACTCAGCCAAAAGCAGGAGCGAGACGAGTGGTAAGGAGCGAGGGAACTGGCATTGTGGGAGAGATGTCCAACTGCCAGCGTAGGCCTGATTCCTGGCATCCCCGAGGGGTCCCATACTGCAAGAGGGTGCAGGCTAGGCTGAGGGATACCCCCCAACCTTGTTGCATGAATTTTGTGCACTGAGCCTCTAGTACTGTAATAACATGCTAATTATTGGTAAGTTTGTAGACTTCCTAATTTGTTCATTTAATGACTTTCTATTGATATATCCCCATCATCATGCCATCATTGATAGCTCTTAAATATGAACATAGTAAGTGCATACAGTATAAAGTATCTTGCAGAAGACATCTTAAAACTCTACAGTCATTGCAACATATTTGCCTCTATTCAACTTGTTGGAGGACTTACCATGATCAGTTTTGTTCAATGTCCTGTGTTATGCTGATTTAATCTAAAATGTATCATTTTATGTAATAAGGGTAGCTTCCTAATTTCATCACCTAACCCACTGTTAAATATTGTCCTAAGAAAATTTCAATGGAGCAACACTTTCAGCTTGACACAGAACCAAAAATTATAGCTAATATTTTATAGTGTACAAAATGTTTTCACACACATTGATATTTGAACCTTCATTTATTCAACAGATATTTTAGGAATTAAGTGGTAATTCTATGGCAATCATTTGTTAGAAACTGGGAATACCAAGGTGATTCTCACAATAGCTCTATAATAGTGGTTATAAAAATGTTACCTCAGACCTAGTGGTATGTATCAGCATCACCTGGGAATCTGTTAAAACGGCAGGCTCTCAGGCCTTACCCCATATCTACTGAAACAGAAACTCTGGGGTGGAGCCCAGCAATCTGTTTTAATGAGCCCTCCAGGTGAACCAGTGACCTGTAAAATAGTCCCTTGCATTATATACTAGAAAACTAAGGCCCAAAGAAGATACAACAAACAAGAAAGAAAGAGACTTTTGTCATTTATCCTAAAATTAGAAAAGTGGCATATAATATCGGCCCAAAATAAAGATATGTTGGATGAAAATAGTGAATGAATCCTCCAAAGAGTTGAGCTATCACCCAATTATAACAATTGCCCAAGCAATGTAATTCTAACTTACTAAAGATGTACATATATTGAATGTATTTCTCAAAAGAGAAATGTTTACCATGACAATAAAAATTAAAAACTATTTAGTTTTGACTCTTGCATAGAGAGGAAGCTATCCAAGTTGATTACTACCAAAACCATTCCATCTTTCCATACCTTGTTATTTTGTCTTAATTTACTTAGTTCCAATTTATATTTTTCTGCTTCTTCTAGAGCCCTATTCAAGCGAACCTCTGTGGCACTTTGAGTAGTGGCAGCTTGTTTTTGTAGTCTTCTTTTATTTTCTAATTCCTGTACAGTAAAAAGAAAATGAATGGAACATTTATAAATATATCGTAAGTTTCTCTATTAGTCTGCAATATTTTCCATTTCATATTCCTTGCTTTCTTTGAAATTTTACACACACCACCACCACCACCACCACCACCAGAGGCTGAACACTGAGTGACAGAGATCTCAGAATTCTCACCCTGAATTGGTTTTAGAAAAATATATCTTTAAAGATATAATTGCAAATTAAGATTTCAGATTATTTTTTACTTAGAATTTTCTGCCTCTTTTTATTGATCCCAAGATACCGTAGTCATGCACTGTATATTATAAGCAATTTTTTATAACTACAGTTATTCCTTTGGGAACAACCCAAAACACCAAATGTAAGATACAAACTCATAAATACTGTTTGTGTAAACCTGACAAACATTTTAAAAAATTACTTAAATACAGAGCATTCTACATTAGCCTTACAAGGAAATCCCAATTCTATGCAAAAATAACAGCTCTTAGGGGTTATTTTCCACATATCAGGGTGGGTTTAGACCTGCATTTCTGCAAATATTCTAAGAGTTGCTGTTGCAGAGAATCTGTAGGCCATACAAAAAGAAACATGAATGTAACATATAAAATAAACTCCCACCTCCACCAAAACCTGGCACCATAATCTCATCTTCGCTGCAGACTGCCATCTTCGTCTTTGTCTCCCACTCTCCCTCTCATAGCAGTTGTCCTGCCCCGCCTGGCCACTCCTCACCTGGAGCACCAACATCTGCCACAGATGTTAACTTTGGCTATATCTATAGTACTGGGGCTATCTCCCAAACCACCATATTTCTTGCCTCTGAGCCTTTGCTTATGCTCTTCCTTCTGCCCTGATCCCTCCCGAATTTTCATTTTTACCTGGCTAGCACATACTCCCCTTTACAGCTATGGCTATACACTATGGTTTTACCTTCTCCCAGAAGCTTTCCTCACTATCCTCCCAGATTAGATTAGTACCCGTTCTTCAGAGCTTCAATAGCATCGTGATGTACATACGATAGTCCCTGTTGTATGAAACTGAATCTATCCACTTTATTTGTATCCCCCACTATAGGGTAAGCTCCTTGAGGATAGGAACTGACCTAGTTTCTATATTCCCAGGACTTTGGTGGCATATAATAGGCACTAATGACATGTTAGTTGAATGGATTTTATTTTTAAATACTTCACTCGATCTTTGTATCACCTACAATGCCTAGTACAAAGCGTTTTACAAAGAACATACTCAATAAATATGGAATTGAAATGAAGTTAAAAATACAGTTATCTGTTTTCTTTTTTAAGTTTTTCTCCTGGCTGTATCACTATGCTGTATTTGAAAACTGATCTCCCTGGCTCCAAGTAATTACAGGGAAAACAAAACACATGCTGCTCTTTATGTAGGTTTCTAAACAAATCAGACTGTGTATGGATACCATCTGCTATCACCAGCCTTCTTCACAGCTTTCTGGTGGAAGCTTACACTAAGAACAAACGTGATTTATCTCACTGTTCACATAGAAAAGGCAAAGATTCTCTAACTACAAAGCCCACAATTCTTGGTGACTTTGTAACCTACTTCGCAGAAAAATGAAAACCATCCTTCACCACATGATGTTCTCCCTAACCCTGATTCAATACTGCCCACTCCCTTTCTTGACGTGAAAAAGTATAGTCAGAAGAATAGTGAAGTAGGAAATAAAGTTTTCCTATATAAGTAAATCCATTAAAGAAAGGAAAAACCTTATTAAAAACTTGAAAACATTTTTTAGTCATTCCAAGTACTTTTTACAAAGTGCAGACAGGATACCAATACTGTTATGAGAGAGCTTGCATCGTGAAGTTACTCAATATAAAGTAAATATACAGTTACAAAAAAATTAAGCAGAGAATCCAAGATGGCGGCATAGGTAAACACCTACACTGCTGCCTCGCACAACAATTTCAAAACTACAACTAAAAGAGCAGACATCATCTAGAACCACAGGAAAGCTGGCTGAGTGGAAGTTCTACAGCTAGAAGGAAAGAGAAGGGCTCACAGAGGCCCAGAGGAGCTGCAAAAAGCTGAGGTACAAAGACGCGCACGTGGAGAGAGCGGGTGCTGGAATACCTGACTGGTTTTCTCTGGCGGGAGGGAAACGGAGACTCTTAAAGGCATTGAAGCCCTTATCTTATGACACTAAACCCCAGATCAGGCCAAAACTCATACAGGGGGAGTTTGGACTGTGAAAAGGAAGAGGTGCACGGAAATTTAGGGGAGTCGCAAAAGATCAGAGGTCTGGTGGCGTGCATGGCACTGTGCAGAGGACAGATTGCTGATTGTGTCGCTGGCTTTCGAGAGTGGGCAGGAACAGATTCTCCTAACTGTGCCACTTCTGACTTCACTAAGCCCCTATTTTGGGTGAAACCCTGGGGACCTAGACTCGTGTGGTCCTGAAACGCAGGGGAGCCGGAAAGGCAGCAGTCTAGAGGCACTGCGGGCACGCAAGCACAAGGACCACTCCAGTAATTACCCCGTCATGTGAGACTCAGGGGCCATGGAGGGCGGGGCCAACTGGAAAGCAAGGCGGTCCCTTAAGCCCTGAGACTCCACCCATCCCAAGCTCAACAGAGGCTTCTTCGGTTTTGCAAGTCTGGTATCATAAGGCTGAATCCAACACAGTTCTCCTGGCATAGTGAAAATGCTGAGACAAGGGAAGGAATCACAAACAAAAGAAATGGAGGAAAAAAACCTGACTGGATATAGAGTTCAAAACCACGCTTATAAGGTTTTTCAAGAATATCCTAGAAAAGTTGGATAAAATTAGCGAGAGCCTAGAGGAGATGAAAAAGGACCAACTAGAGACACTGACTGAAATAAAAAATATTATACAAAGTCCTAACAGCAGACTAGAGGAAGGCAAGAATCAAGTCAAAAATTTGAAATATAAAGAAGCAGAAAACACTCAACTGGAAAAGCAAAAAGAAAAAAGAAAAAAATGTGAAGATAGTGTAAGGAGCCTCTGGGACAACTTCAAGCGTACAAACATCAGAATTATGGGGGTGACAGAAGGAGAGAGAGAGCAAGATATTGAAAACCTATTTGAAGAAATAATGACTGAAAACTTCCCCCACCTGGTGAAAGAAATACACTTATAAGTCCAAGAAGCGCACAGAACCCCAAACAAAAGGAATCCAAAGAGGACCACACCAAGACACATCATCATTAAAATACCAAGAGCAAAAGAGAGAGAGAATATTAAAAGCAGCAAGAGATAAACAGTTCATTATCTACAAGGGAGCACCCATTTGACTGTCAGCTGATTTCTCAACAGAAACTATGCAGGCCAGATGAGAGTAGCATAAAATATTCAAAGTGATGAATAGCAAGAACCTACAACCAAGATTACTCTACCCAGCAAAGCTATCATTCAGAATTGAAGATCAAATAAAGAGCTTCACAGATAAGAAAAAGCTAAAGGAGTTCATCAGCACCAAACCAGTATAATATGAAATGCTGAAAGGTATTCTTTAAGAAGAGGAAGAAGAAAACAGTAAAGATAAAAATCATGAGCAACAAATACGTATCTATCAACAAGTGAATCTAAAAATCAAGTGAATTGAAAATCTAATGAACAGAATAAACTGGTGAATATAATAGAATTAGGGACATAGAAAGGGAGTGGACTGATAATTCTCAGGGCCAAAGAGGTGAGGGGGTGCAGGGAGAGACTGGACAAAAATCATACAACTATGGATGAGGACAATGGTGGGGAGGTAAGGGCAGTGGGTAGGGTGGGAACCAGGTGGAGGGGAGTTATGGGGTAGAAAAAGAGGAACAAATGTAATAATCTGAACAATAAAGATTAAAATTTTTTAAAAAGGCAAAAAAAAAAAGTGGTGTCTATCCAAATATGCAACTATAGTGTTTTAGTGCATCTATGGTTTTAGGTTAAGAAAAAATAGCAAAATAATTACCTTTTCTACTGAAGACAGCTGTTGCTGTAATCCATCACATTTTTTGTTTGCTTCTTCGAAAAGAGTTTTATATTTTTCTGTTTGAGACTGTTGCAAATTAATTGTTCGCTGCTGTCTTACACAATCTTCCTCAAAATTTTTTACTTGAGACTTTAAATCCTGAATTTCATCCTCCTATAGTTAAGAAATTATAGATTATGTGAAAAAATGTACGATTTGGTATATAAAACGCACATGATTTTAAAATATAAAGCATAAAACAAAAAGGAACTTCATATGATCTTTGATTTCATCTTAAAAAATGAAAGTCACATATACTATTTGTGCTTAATAGTTTGCACTTGTAAGTTTAATAAAAAGAATTCTAACTGCTATCAAGTATTTAAAAATCTTTAGTTCTGAATATTCCACACGTTAGAATGGAGTTCAGTATTTTCTTATAATTTTTTAATTCAAAATTTAACTGAATTATATCTCTATGAAGCTAATTTAAAAATATAATTTAAATTACTCCTAAAATGTCTTAATATTAGGACATGAATATTGAGAGCTTTTAAAAACTAACCTTTCTATTGCATTCACATACAACATTATCCAATTCCTGCTGCATAACACGGAGTTTGGCCTTCAGAAATCTGATCTGTGCTTCTGTGGATTTAAATAATTATATTTATTGCCTTTCACTGAATCTAAAACATCATCATTTGTAAGACAGACCATTATATTATGAAAGAACAAACATGTTCAAGATGGGAATCTAACAGGAGATCCCTGTTTAGGAAGACTAAATACTCCTAATTTAAAGATAAATTAACAAATCCACCCAAAAGAAACAAACTGCTCACATTTCAACAGTGGAACCAAGAAAAGGGGGAAGGAGGCAGACCAAAGCACTCCTGAGAATCTGAACCATAGGCATAAGTCTGTGTACACACTTTCTGTTCCAAAGTTCTTATTAAGGTTCCCAGTGTCACCATGGAGCTGATGAGCTGCGATAGGCTCTAACCCACCTAATCTCTAGCATCAACTCTCTTTCTAGCCTCTCATATAATATCAGGCTAACAGGGATAGAAGGGGAATGATAAATTAAAACGTGTGATGTTTGCAGTAGTTGGTCTCTAGGAGAAAAGAAAAAAGAATGGGAGAGCATGACTTTTTTCCTACTACCTCTTTCTCTCCCGAACTTTAGGTACACAGCACCAACCTTTCCATCCCACCCCAACTATTAGTCTTAAAAAGCAATCTGTGCTACTAAGCTATTTTTTGATCTTTTCCTCCCCCAGGTAATCATAGGTAATCATCTGAAATAAAATAAAATGGGATCCCTAACCAGTTTGGCTCAGTGGATAGAACGTTGGTCTGTAGACTGAAGGGTCCCAGATTTGATTCGGGTCAAATGCATGTACCCGAGTTGCAGACACATCCCCAGGGAATGTTCAGGAGACAGCTGATCAATGTTTCTCTCCCATTGATGTTTCTACTTCTCTATTCCTCTCCCTTCCTCTCAATAAAGTATATTTTTAAAAAAAATGAAAGGGGAGACACCTAGGGCAAAAATTCTCAACAAGGGGGTAAAGCTGCAGAGGGCAATTGAGTAATTAGAAAAAATAGTTTGTGCTGATTCCCTGTATCAGGGAAGAGGAATACTTTAATAGGGCCATGTTCACTGTATGCTGAGGTACAGCTAACATCTGACCATTATGTCCTTGAAGGCATCTTAACAAAGACACAAAGGCATCATCCTGCTTCATTTAACTTCCTTCTTGACAACTAGCCCCAGAAAGGTTGAATAAGTCATTAAATATAGTAAATGCATAAATATATTGCTCTTCACTTATGACTAGCATGCAGCACAACAATCATTATATATATAACTGGTGTGATTTTCACAGCATCAGATAATTTTAAAGATAGTTTATAATCATCCAATACTGCTAAATTTCAAAGCTAATATATTGATATTATAGAAGGGCTAAGAAGCTTGTCTGAACTCTCAATTAATTATAGTTCAGCATGCCCTAACCAGTTTAGCTCAGTGGATAAAGCGTCGGCCTGCAGACTGAAAGGTCCCAGGTTTGATTCCGGTCAAGGGCATGTATCTTGGTTGTAGGCACATCCCCAGTGGGAGGTGTGTGGGAGGTGGCTGATAGATGTTTCTCTCTCATTGATGTTTCTAACTCTCTATCCCTCTCTCTTCCTCTCTGTAAAAAATCAATAAGATATAAAAAATTATAGTTCAGCATTAACTATGTGTGTTAACTATGTGTATTAACTATGGTGATGCCTCACAAATTCAACCTAATTTTAGAGGCATTACTGGTAACTAACAATGTCTTTAGATGATCTAAACTTAGTACTATTATGTTTCTAGTGGTCTGACAAAAATGAGTTTATAAGAAAGAAAATTATATTGGTTAGAAAACTCATTTGATCATTTTACCTGATGCTACGTCTATAATTCATTTATCCTTTTGTGTATGTTAATAGGCAATAAGCAGAATATAGTAATGGTAAATGAAAAATTCAAAGAATCATGTGGGGTGTGTGTGTGTGTGTTTAATTTTAATGTTTTAAGGATTAGTTTTGGGACATTTTAACCTTAGTTTAAGAGTGGTCAATGAAACCAACACCATAAAAATAGACTAGTTCAATGAAGCAGTTATTACCCATGATCCATTTCATAATTACTGACTCATAACCAATTACTTCAGTCACAATTCCTTCCACCATTATGTTCCACTAGATGATTTTGAAACAAATACATCACAATACATTTTAAAATGCAAAAAAATTCCTAAATTCTTTTTCTAAGTGACTGTGATATAAAAAAGGAAAACTTACCTGTTCCAATGTCTTTACTATCACCACAAAAAATATCATCATCTATATAATCAGGTAAGCCTTCTTCTTCCAGTTGCCCTTCAATTTTGCTAACTGTTTTTGCAAGAGAAAAGTTTGAGAAATCCTCTGGAATGGCAACATCATTGGCAGTTGGTACATCAGAGTATTTCAACTTTATACTAAAAAAGAAAATTACATATGTAAATGTATATTATATATACTTTATATGTGAGACTCCTAAATATGACTTTTATCCAAATAACAAAGCATTTCAAAATTATAATTTAAATTTAAATTCATTTTATTTTGAAAAGCAATCTTTTCTTTATGAAAGTAAACATTAAGTCTAAAAATAAGATAACCTTTCCAGTATATAGTATGTGTTCTCTCTTCTTCAATTAATCAATTTTTAGATTTTTCTTCCTATCCTTTCACTCTATTTTTTATTTTATTGGGGGAAAAAAGGTTATTTAGCCAGTTAAAAGATACAGAACTAACAAACATTTTTCCCAAATTAGTAATTTAGGTAAATAATAGACATATAAACTTAATAATACTGTGAATAAGAAACTGATTGGTACAATCCATGGCAGTTATGACCCTTCTTTTCTAAAAAATCTCCAACCCAAAGAGCTTCATGGGCCCCATTTTTAATACGTAAAATACTAAGAACAGTCTTGAATTATTTTTCATCAAAAACAACTGAATTTAAATTATATTATAGACTTAGAGAAAGTCAAATCATTCTGTCTCAATAAATACAGTAAAGTATGGTGCCCTGTTAAATACTCAAAAAGTATATGCAATTTAGTTTACTTAAGAGAAGTAGGCAGGAAAAAACATCTAGGTTCTAGTCACAGTTCTAAGAAAATACAAAATTAACTGCTGCAAGACATTTCTGAATAGAAAAATGTTTTAAATTATTGAATGTGGACAGACATAGTGTAATTTTGTATATTTTGTGGTAAAAACGACTTAGAGAAACAAAAAGCTTAATAATTAAGAATGGCCTGACCAGTGTAGTTGTGCATTGATCTATGAACCAGGAGGTCACAGTTCGATTCCCAGTCAAGTACAAATGCCCAAGTTGCAGGCTCAATCGCCATTTTGGGGCATGCAGGAGGCAGCCAATCAATGATTCTCAGTGTTGATGTTTCTTATCTCTCTCTCCCTGTCCCTTCCTCTTTTTAAAATCAATAAAAAATATTTTTTAAAAAGAATGATACTACTGTAAAATCATAAAATTTAGGAAAAAGTATACCTTTAAAATTGTACTATACCTTGAATTTGTTTTCTTTCCTTTATTTGCAGAGTGTAGTTTTTTTTTAACCTTGTTTACTGGATCAACATTTTTGCTCTTTGGATACATGAAAAAAATTTAAATAATTGATTAGATTCTAATCATTTGCTAAAGTAAGTAATTCAGACTTGTTGGTTTGCTACATAAAATAATTGCTATTTTCATGAAATGAATCAAACTGTATTTTTTAAAA
Source organism: Lasiurus borealis (assembly GCA_004026805.1). Lineage (NCBI taxonomy): Eukaryota > Metazoa > Chordata > Mammalia > Chiroptera > Vespertilionidae > Lasiurus > Lasiurus borealis. The sequence continues at coordinate 28,473 of PVJN01009447.1, forward strand.
AAATTCCAGAATTCTATAGCTAGAGAAGACCTAGATGATATTAGGACCAAGAAATTCCAAGACAAGGAAAATGAGTCCCAAAGTTTTAAGGATATTCAGCTAGTAGGTCGAACGTTAAACTGAATGTTCTGACTCACAGAATTTAGTTCCCCTTACTGATTATTCCCCAGATGGCCTCGAGTTTTGATATGCTTGATGTATACTGTTACTTAGACCTACATCCCCATGGGTGAGGAATTTACAGTCCACAATAAGCTCGACACCTACAATAGTAATTCCTACATGTAAATATTTAAATGAATGAATAAACCTTTTAAAAAATACTCTTCGTATATAAATACTTTTCTTTTTCAGATTTTCTATCTATAAATTTGGGCATCAGAGAGAAAACTAAAATATCCTTAGGGTACAGACTTATTTCACTTGGAATTTTTTCCATTGTAGATCCAAATTGCTCAGTGAAATTATGAGACAAAAATGGATTTCATTTATTTTATGAGCAAAATTTCATGAGACATCTCTTTTGAGTGTCAAGCTTATATTCTATTTGTAAGTCATAACCCTTCTCTGTTTTGTCTAAGAATAATGTAAAACAAAAACCATAAATTTTACAAAATGTAATTATATTTACAAAAGTTTGATTTCATACCTGAGTTTCTGAATATAGATGAACTGTCCCTTCAGATAATAGACCTCTAGAGATCAAAAATAAACACACATTAATAAAGAGATGATAGTAAGCTGAGACCCAATAAAATTCAACAGAAACTATATTTGAAAGGAAAAATATACATCAAGTAGACTTTACAATAATTTTAGGTATGCATACGTTAATTTATTTAACATGAGTGTCACAAATGAGAAAAGTGGTTGAATAAGTCACCTTAAAAATACTGTACTTGAATTCTACAACCACATCAAAATTATATCTAAACTACAGAACAATCATCATTCAGAACTACCTAAAATCTAGCTAAATGTAAGTCCTCATCAAATTTAAAGAAGCCTCATAGAGACTAGCAGGGGGGGCAGTGGAGATGTGGAACAGGCTAGTTCCACACCTACATGTGGTGATAAAAACTGGGAGGGATATCTTAGCTGTGGAGGTCCCTCCTGAGGAGCCAAGGGTCCCAGCCACACAACAGGTCCCTTCAACCCAGGGTTCTAGTGCCAAGAAGAGAAGTCTCTGAAACTTCTGGCTATAAAAACCAGCAAGAATTTCTGACCAGTGGGGCTCAGTTAGCTGGGCATTGTCCCATGCACCTAAAGGTTGCTGATTTGATTCCTGGTAAGTGAACATGATCAGGTTATGGGTTCAATCCCTGGTAGGGAGCATGCAGGAAGCAGCTGATCAATGTTTCACTCTCACACTGATGTTTCTCTTTCTCCCTCTCTTTCTCTCTCTCTAAAAATCAGTAAGAAAATCTTAAAACACAAACACACACCCAACAAAACCAGCATGGACTATGGCTGAGTAAGACCAAGGGCTGCTAGAGTCCTAGGCAGTTCCTTTAAAAAGACCCATGTGCAGACTTATTCAACTCACTGCCTCTGAGGTCCAACACTGGGGCAACAGATTGAAAGGAATCAGAGGCATACAGGGAGGAATTGGATTGTATGGCATCAAGATGAAAGCTGTGGGTAGACAGCTTTCTGTCAGAAAAAAAGTGCTGGCAGAGCCCTAGCTGGGTAGTTCAGTTGCTTAGATGATGTCTGATTAACCAAGGTTGCAGGTTCCATCCCTAGGGCACATCTTACCTAATAATAGACAAACATGTAAATTGACCATACCTCTGCTACACCACTAGCCAACAAAGATGGCAGTTAATTTGCATACACAGGCACCGAGTGACAGGGGCGGGATGCTTGCGTCATCGCCATGGCAATGACACAGGAGTTCTGCCCTATCTCTGGTCTCTCAGGACCTCTGGGCAGTGTGGGAAGGCAGGGCTGGAGTGGAAAGTGGCGGCTCCCGGAACAGAAAGAGGCAGCTCCGGGGCCTGAGAGGAAAGGGGCTGGGCCGGAGTGAAAAGGTGGTGCTGGCAGCCAGGGAAAGGAAAGCCCATTCTAGCCCGAATCTTCGTGCATCAGACTTCTAGTACTAGTATAAGAATCAACCAATGGATGCATAAATAAGTGGAACAACAAATCAATATTTCTTTCTCTCTCTCATTCTCTCTCTCCCCATCTAAAATCAATCCATAAATCTTTTAAAAATGTTTAAGTGCTGACAGAGGCCACTGTTCCTTTTCTGAGACCCCTGCCATAGAGCCAGCAAATAGTGCCTTATCTGAGTCTCCATAGTCACACTGTTCACCCGCCCTGGTGATTCCCTGAAACCCTGTCCCCTCAACTTGTGAGCCTATCCAAACTGTTTCCAGTAGGTTTCCCATACAAATGGCCTGTCTTGGCTCCTGCTTCAGACTTTCATAAAATCTAACAAGCAACATCTGGCCTCAGTGTACCCCATCCCTCTAGCTAAGTGACCTCAGGCCCAGCACAAGCAGCAGCTGGCCTTGGTTTGCAGCTTGGGCTTGCCTGGGAATCTCCAAGCCCAGCACAAGTAGCAGCCATCTGCAGATCGCTTTATAGCTCATGCCGGCTGGCCCCAAGCAGAACATGGGCAGCAAATGACCTTGGCTAGCACCTTCCAGGAGACCTTAAGCCAGTGAACCCAGTAAACATCTTCAGACCATATTAAAGCATCACCTAACCACCTCTGCAAGTGACATACTCAAGTAAATCCTTCTCCATAGCTATTCTCCATAGTGGTTGGTGGTAACAGCCAGTCCCTGAAGCCAAATGCTTTGGGGATAGCTCCCTCCCATTGGCATGCCAATAGCAATCAAGGCTCAACTCCAACAGAAGGGTATACACAGCCCACACAGGGGTCTACAGCTCAAGTGAATGAAGAGGCTATGCCATTGGACCCTACAGAATATCTACTACATATCATCACTCGATGCCCAGACTGGGAAATAGCAAATCTACCTAATACATAGAAACAAACACAGAAGCAGCCAAAATGAGAAGACAAAGAAACATGTCCCAAATAAAAAACAGAACAGCCCATCAGAAAAAGAACTAAACAAAATGGAGACAACCTATCAGATACAGAGTTCAACACACTGATTATAAGTATGCTCAATAAACTTAGTGAGAACTCAAAAGAAGAGATAGGAAACAAAAACAAAGATAGAAAATTTAAAAAAAAAGTCAGAAATGAAGAATACATACTAACTGAAATGAAGACTACATTACAGGGAATCACCAGTACAGTGGATGAAGCAGAGGAATGTAAGGAAGCAAAAAACCCCAATAAGAACAGCAAAAAGAAAAAAATCCAAAAAAGTAAAGGAGCCTCTGGGACAACTTCAATGTATCAACATTGGAATCATAGGGGTGCCAAAAGGAGAAAAGAAAGAGAACAAGAAATTAAAAACCTACATGAAGAAGAAGAAAAAAACAACAACTGAAAACTACTCTAATCTGGTGAAGGAAACAGACATGCAAGTACAAAAATTGCAAATTCCCAAAGTTGAAATCATAGAAGCCCACACCAAGATTCATCAGAATTAAAATGCAAAGGTGAAAGATAAAGAATCTTAAAAGCAGCAAGAGAAAAACAGTTAGTTACCTACAAGGAAACTCCCAGATAACTGTCAGCTGATTTCTCAGCAGAACCTTTTCTGCCCAGAAGGGATGGGTAAGAAATATTCAAAGTGATAAAATGCAAGGATCTACAACCAAGATTATTCTACCCAGCAATGCTACCATTTAAAATCAAAGGACATATAAAGAGCTTCACAGATAAGAAAATGCTAAAGGTGTTCATTATCACCAAGTCAGTATTACATGAAATGTTAAAGGGTCTTTCTTAAGAAAAAGAAAAAAAATATAAACAATATTAAATAGCAATAAATACATATCAACAACTGTATCTAAAAAACAAAATAAACATTATAGAAAACTCATAGATAAGGAGAACATTTTACAGTTACCAGATGGGAGGGGAGTTGAGCACAAGGGTGGGGGGGAAAGATGGACTAAGAAGTACAAATTGGTTGTTACAGAATAGTCTTAGGGATGTAAAGTACAGCAGAGGGAACAGAGTAATATTCAAATTGACCATACCTCACCAAACACCCACCAAGCCATGCCCACCAGCCAATAGGAGCACATATGCAAATTAACCCAACCAAGATAGCTATGGCCAGAGAGAGAGCAGGAGAGAGGCTTGGGTTGCCACCAGCAATGGAGGAAGCCAAGCTTTTCACACACCATGGTCGGCTCAGGCCTCTGTTTAAGGCAACAAAGTTTCAATGGCTGCCACCACTGAGCTAGAAGGCTTGGCTCCGTTTCAGGCTACCAAGTTTCAATTATACAAGATTAATAAATTCCAGTTGCCAGGGCCTCTGCTTGGGTCACCAGGGGGCGTGGCTGGCCTGCAAACCAACACAAGCCCCTCTCCTAGGCCACCCCACATCCCAAGGGAACCCCCACCCTAATCCAGGACACCCTTCAGGGCAAACCAGCTGGCCCCCAGCCATGCACCAGGTCTCTATCCTATCCAATAAAAGAGTAATATGCAGATTGACCATCACTCCAACACACAAGATGACTACCCCCATGTGGTCAAAAGATCCTGCCCCCACAAGATGGCCAGCAGGGGAGGGTAGCTGGGAGAAACCAGGCCTGCAAGGGAGGGCAGTTATGGGCGATCAAGCCAGCAGGGGAAGGCAGTTGGGAGGGACCTGGCCTGCAAGGGAGAGCAGTTAGGGGTGACCAGGCAGGCAGAGGAGGGAAGTTAGGGGTGACCCAGCCTGCAGGAGAGGGCAGTTAGGGGTGACCAGGCCCATAGGGGAGGGCAGTTAATGGCAAACAGGCTGGCAGGGGAGCAGTTAGCATTAATCAGGTTGGCAGGGGAGTGGTTAGGGGGTGATCAGGCTGTCAGGCAGAAGTGGTTAACAGTTGGGAGCCAGCAGTCCTGGATTGTGAGAGGGATGTCCAACTGCCCCTTTAGGCCCGATCCAGGTAGGTGGACATCACCCAAGGGGTCCCAGATTGGAAAGGGAGTAGGCTAGGATGAAAGACAATCCCATGCACAAATTTTGTGCACCAGACCTCTAGTCCTATATAATAAAAGCCTAATATGCAAATTGTCCCTTGACCGAAAGTTCAACCAGGGAGCAGGACTGGCCTGCCAACTGCCTGCAGCCACTCCCCTTGACCAGCCCCGCCTCTGGTCAGCCATCCCCACTCTAATTGGGAGTGGGGCCAGCTTGCCATCCTTCCGGGTACCCTCCCCCTAGCCAGCCAGCCAGATCAGCCCAATTGGGGCCAGCCGGCCAGACCCCACCCATGCATGAATTGTGTACCAGGTCTCTAGTATTCTAATAACTATGTATGGTGTCAGATGCTTACAAATTTATCGAGATAATTAGTTAGTAGGTCCTATAAGGTATAATCACTGGGGTGTACATTTGAAACTAATGTTGTAATGTTGTGTCAACTGTAAATGAAAAATAAAAAATGATTAAAACGAATTAATTTCCCTTTGATAAGATATATTATAGTGTCAATTTTTAAAGAAAAATATAGCACAAATCTTAATAACTGGCAAATAATAATGAGTGATTGGTTATACATGGGGATTATCTTCTATTTTACAAAATAATTCACCACAGCGCTTTTTTTTGTGCACCCACTCAGTGTTATGCTTTGGCTAATGTATCTAAAAACTTGGTCAGTGTCTGTTTTCCTCATTACATTGTAAACTTCATGATGGTAATAATCATGTGTGCATTGTTCACTGCTCTATGCCTAGTACTTGGCATAGTATATGGCATATAAGCTTTTAAATTGGCACTAAATATTTGTTAACTGTATAATAAAGTATATTTAAAGTATGATTTACTTTTATGCACAAAATTTTCAAAATATATTTGTAATTTTTCCCAGTTACAGTTAATATTCAATATGTATATATAAAACCAATATGCAAATAGACCACCCTCATTTTAAATTATTTGTCATTTCTTTATATTGTTTGTACCGTCCACCTCCCCATCCCTCACAACATTCAAATACATATCAGCAAAAAATACTTATCTGTCTCCATCAGTTTTAACAACACTATTACTTTGCTAGCATTATTTCCATAAAAAATGAACTAAAAATTGTAGCATTCTGATTATTTTTGTTAAATATCTCTAGGAAAGGTTTGTGTATAATATAATTGAAATGATTTGTGTAGTAAACTTTGCTCCCAGGAGACTGTATATACGCTATACTTTAAGAAATAAATTCTGGTTTCCCAAGCACACAGTTTGGCAGAGTAACCTTGGATGCTGAAGATTTATTACAATACAAGAGGCTGATGCACAAAATACGTGCAAGAGTAAACCTTTCTTCCCTCGGCTGCTGGCAGGGGCTTCCCTTCACACCTGGGACCTGGGCTTCCCTCCAAAAGGGAGGCCCTGCCCACCTACTGGCCATCCCCGACCAATGGCATTGCACTACTGGCCCGGCACCAGTGGGTGTCATAGTGTCATCCGTCTGGGATGGTCATCTGGATGGTTGTTCCACTGTTTGGCTGTTCAGTTGATTTTCATATTATGCTTTTATTATATAGGATACACTGCCTGACTATAATAATTTAGCTAAATTATCACTGTTCCAAGTTGAAATAGACTGTCTCCTTACAGAATAAATCACCTCCCATATTCAGCAATTCTCTACTAATAGTCTAGGCAAACTCATTAGTCAACAGAGCGGCAAACAGCAGCTCGCGAGCTGCAGTTTGCCAACCACTGGTCTAGTGCCATGTTTCGTTCATGTGGTAAACGCCATCCATTCAAAATAATTTTTTTAAAAGCCACCTGATTTAGGCAAACAGAAGTGTCATCACTATTCTGGATGTAAGGAAAATTTAATGAAAGAAACTCAACAGATTTTTATGCTTATGAAATTCTCTCACTTGCTTCAACAGAAACCAGTTTACCAAATAAAAGCTATGCCCAATCTTATTTGTAATTTATAGTTTGGAATTTTGATTACTACTAAACATCATTTCCCACAAAATATCAAAGCATTACATGTAATAAGGATAAGTAGTTTCAAGGCATCAAATGATGATGTAAAAAAAATTATGAAAAATTTGTTTAATTAAAAAGGAACACACTAGGCATTAACTCCTTGAAAGCAGAACCTGGACCTAAACTATTACTGTTTAAATCTTAAAATAGCTATCTGTCCTCTTATTCTTCTAAGATAAAGAAGCAGCCTGTGAGAGTTGCATAGCCCTAATTTTTACTCACCATTGTACTATTGTAACCAGACCTGGCAAAAATGGTGTCCAAAATTTATTTTTTTCAAGTTTATTGAGATATAATTTACATATAGTAAAATATATCTTTTTTAGGCATATAGTTCTATACATTTGAACAAACTTATATGGTCATGTAAGCATATGACAACCAAGATAAAAAAATACTTTCATTACCACAAAAAATTCTCTTGTGCCCCTTAGTAATTAATCTTCTCCTTCCCCCGAATCCCATATAATTACTTTCCAGAACATCAAATAAATGGAATCATACAGTGTGTACATTTTTTGGTCAAGCTTCTTCCACTTAGCATCTATATTGCTGCAGAATCAATAGTTCATCATTATTGCCAAGTAGTATTCCATTGCATGGATATGCCATGATTTGTTTATTCATTCTCCACTTGAGGATACTCAGTTGTTCCAGGTTTTGGCAATTATGAATAAAACTGCTATATACATTTGCATACAAGTTTTTGATTGGAAACATGTCTTCAGTTCTTTTCGTTAAATATGTAGAGGGGAATTTCTGGGTCATATGCAATAATTATTTTTGAGTACCTGAATAATAACCCAGTATTTCTTCAAGTATAGACAAACGTACTGCCACTTAAATACAGTTCATTTTTGTTTCTAAGTTCTCTAAGGTGTTTAAATACTATGCCCTAAATTAGGGCTATGCAACTCTCACAGTCTGCTTCTTTATCTTAGAAGAATGGGAGGACAGATAACTATTTTAAGATTTAAACAGTGATAGTTTAGGTCCATCAATCAAAGTTTCTTTGCTGGTATAACTCTCAAAAACTAGTGAATGTCTTACTTATTTGATCCCAGTTTCATGTGCTATTAGCACACCCACACAATGCTTTCCTAGTCTATATTTCTTTACCCTGAACACCTCCCCCACCTCTCCCTCTTGCTCCTTCTTCCCACTCCAATTTAAAAATGGGTTGTTTTGAGATTGTCAGGCTTCTATGGGGAGACTATACTATAGTTAGATCTTTGTCTGAGTAATTTTATTCAATTGGAAAGTTTTAGTAGGTGCCATTTAATATGATCTTTGCCCTGAAGAACCATTGGAAAATGTTACCCATAGTTGTGAAAACCACACCTTTAGTGTAATCTTTACTTCAAGGTTGAGCTTTAATAGGCTTTTGTTCATCAAAGATTTTTCTAAATTTTATCTAATTTTTTGAGATCCAAAACAGCTTACTCTCAAAGCAAGGATAATCAAAGCAGTACAGTTTAACTAAAAAAATGGGCAGAGGATCTGAACAAACATTTTCCAAAGAAGACATACAGATGGCCAATAAGTACATGAAAAGAAGCTCAAAACATCACTAATCATAAAGGAAATGAAAATCAAAACCACAATGAGATAGCACTTCACACTTGTTAGAATGACTATTATGAAGGCTGGTGAGGATGTGAAGAAAAGGGAATCCTTGTGCACTGTTGATTGGAATGCAAACTGTGTAGCCACTATGGAAAACAGCGTGAGGTTCCTCAAAAAAATTGAAAAGAGAACTATCTCATGATCTAGCAGTTCCACTTCTGGGTATTTATCTGAAGAAAACAAAAACACACCCAAAAAGATGTATGTACCCCATGTTCACTGCAACATTATTTACAACTAGAAGCCTGGTGCATGAAATTCACGCATAGGGGGTTGTCCCTCAGACCAGCCTGGGACCCCTCGAGGGATGTCCAAATGCCCATTTAGGCCCAATCCCAGTAGTAACTGGGTCTAAATGGGCAGTCAGACATTCCTCTCATAATCCAGGACTGCTGGCTCCCAACTGCTTGTCTGCCTGCCTTCCTGATCACCCCCTAACCATTCCCCTGCCAGCCAGATTGATGCCTAACTGCTCCCCTGACAGCCTGTTTGCCCCTAACTGCCCTCTGCTGCAGGCCTGGTCATCCATAAATGCCCTCCTCTGCAGGCCTGGTCCCCCCACAACTGCTCTCCTCGACAGGCCTGGTCACCCCTAACTGCTCTCGCCTGCAGGCTTGATCGCCCCCAACTGCCCTCCCTTGTAGACCTGGTCCCTCCCAACTGCCTTCTCCTGCTAGCCATCTTGTGGTGGCCATCTTCTGTCACATGGGAACAGGATCTTTGACTACATGGGGACAGCCAACTTGTTTGTTGGAGTGCTGGTAAATCTGCATACAGTGGTACCTCCAGATACGAGTTTAATTCGTTCTGTAACCTTGAGGCGTGGGAAACTATGAGATGCTCGAGTCGTGGTAAACCGGCCAATCTGCGCGATTACTCCTATCTCAAATGTTGCTCATATTTCAAAGCAAAAATCGCTTGCTCACTCGACGGCTCGTATCTCAAAAATCTTGTATGTTAGGGCACTCGTATCTCGAGGTACCAGTGTATTATTAGATATAAGTCTGCTGCACAGGTGGAGACCAGCTGGTTTACCTAAAGAGTGTCCTGAATCAGGGTGGGGATTCCCTTGGGGTGTGGGGCAGCCTGGGCCAGGGGCCTGTGGTGGTTTGCAGGCTGGCCATGCCCCCCAGTGACCCAAGTGGAGGCCCTGGTATCTGGGATTTATTTATCTTTTACAACTGAAACTTTGTAGCTTGGAGCAGAGCCAGGCCTCCTGCTCGCTCCATGGCAGCAGCCATTTCTGTTGGGATTTATCTATCTTCTATAATCGAAATTTTGTAGCCTTGAGTGGAGTTTTGGGCCCCAGGGTGTGTGGAAAGCCTGGCTTCCTCCTTCACCAGGGAAACCCAAGCCTCCTTCCTCCTCGCTCCATGGCTGTAGCCATCTTGGCTGGGGTTAATTTGCATACTTGTTCCTGATTGGCTGGTGGGCATGGCTGGTGGGTATAGCAGAGTGGTGGTTAATTTGCATATTACTCTTTTATTAGATAGGATAGCCCAGATGTGGAAACAACCTGAATGTCCATTGTCAGATGAATGAATAAAGTAACTGTGGTGTACAAATACAATGGAATATTATTCTGCCATTAAGAAGACCCATTTGCCATATCATGGATGGACCTTGAGGCCATTATACTAAATGAATAAGTTAGACATAAGACAAATATCATATGATCTCATGTATATGTGGAACCAAAAACAAAAAAACAAACAAAAACTCATAGATACAGAGAACAGACTGTAGTTGCCAGAGGCTGGGGATTGGGGAGGAAGGAAATGGGTGAAGGTAATCAAAAGGTACAAAATTTTAGTTATAAAATAAATAATTCATGGGGATGTAATGTACAGCATAACTATCCTACTAATAAAGAGGGAATATGCTAACTGACCCTCACACCATCACAAAGATGACAGCACCCAAAGCCACAAGATGGCAGCACCAAGTCGTCTCAGCCTCACTGCGTACCTGCCTCCGGAGTTCCCCATTCTCCTCAGCCCCCCAGCTGCCTAGGGCCAGCCTGAGGCAGAGGCAAGCCTCGGATGGCGGATGCCCAACTGCCCAAGGCCGCCCGAGGTTCAGGAAACCAGGATCAGCCCAGACTTGCACTGCTGGCAGTGGCAGCAGCAAAGGTGTGATGGGGGCATTGCCTTCCCCTGATTGCCAGGTTGCCTCCCGCCCTTGAGGGCTCCTGGACTGTGAGAGGAGGCAGACTGGGTTGAGGGACTCTCCCTCTAGTGCATAAATTTCCCTGCACCAGGCCTCTAGTAGTTAATAATAGTATACTGCATTATTTGAAAGTTGCTAAGAAAGTAGATCATCAAAGTTCTCATTATAACAAAAAAATTCTGTAGCCAGGTATATGATGGTTGTTAACTAGACTCATTGTGATGACTACTTCACAATACATAAATATCAAATAATTGCTCTACACCTGAAACTATTATAATGTTATATGTTGATTAGATCTTAAAAAACAACCTTAAAGCATTTACCCAGGTTAAAAAAAGGTGTTTAAGAATTTAAGTCATTTACCTTAAATTGTATTCGCCATCATCTTCATATGATTTAATTTGTGTTGAAATAGGCTGAGATCGTACTTCTTGCTGATCTCTCTAGTTAAATGAGTAAAGGTAAGTTACATAGGGAAAAAATGAATAAAAATAGAATTTTTCCAATGCCTTTTTATTATTAATCATTTCAGATTTGTCCACAGCTTCCACGAAATTGAGGCACAATATTCTAAAGAACATGGTATGAAAATAAGGTCTGTAACAATGTAGTTTCACCTTTCATCCACTCTGGGTTAAGAAAGTCAATTCTAAGGGGAAAATGTTAGTGTGTCAATGTCTTTATATGATCTTATCCAACTCCTGCTTCCACACTACATTAGAATCTTCCATTTTGTGTAATATGAAAAGGAAATTATACTCACAAGAAATGAAAACATAAATCCATTAGATGGGTAGAAAAATTTGTCACAAATAACACAGAATTTTGATGTTAAGAATACCATGAAAAGACTAAAAAAAAAAAGCACTAAGAGTAAAATCTTTTGGCAAAGATATATCAAGAAATAAAAGTGAGCAAACAAACATTCAATGTGACAATAATTATATCTATCAGTTTCGGTGGGGGCAGGAATGCCCTCTCCTCTTCCCTCCACCCCTTTCCAGTTTTCTACTATATCTTTTTTTTAAAAATAAATAAATTACAAGATCATTATTAGAGCACAGCATAATGAATCCCTCATCTACCATAACTTTGGATTTCATTTTCAAGCATCTTCAGGCTCTTCAGACACTGGCAAAACTAAAAGATGTAATAAAAATATTTCTTTTTAAATTAATATTTAGTTACAAAGGCAACTAGAAAATCTGCATCCATTATAAAAATATATTACCTGAAAAGAATATATATAAAATTAAATTTCTTATTCTACTTTAACAAATAATGTTGGATATGTATAAGGCCTTAAAATATCACCTTTTCTTTACTGTACCTATCAATTCCAAGTTGGGATGGAGGTAAGGTTTAAAAGAAAGAATTATAATTAGAGTCAGAACTAAAAAAAACAGCCACTTTATTCCTTTAAGGCAGTGATGCTCAACCTTTCTAATGCCACAACCCTTTAATACAGTTCCTCAGGTTGTGGTGATCCCCAACCATAAAATTATTTTCATTGCTACCTCATAATTGTAATTTTACTACTATTAATAAATCATAATGTAAATATCTGTGTTTTCCGATGGTCTTAGGCTCTACAGCAGCAGTTCTCAACCTGTGGGTCGCAACTAAGGAATGCTACTACATAATATCATTTCATAATGGGGATGCTGATGCATACGGATGGATACTTAAAGCAGGAATAACCAATTGGTACCCAGAATGGGGTAAAATATGCTTACATTGTCTAGTGTTATATAACCTCACTACATTTTTCCTAACTATAAATCTGATATGATCTAGCCCTAAGAATGTAAGTTATAGGCATCTGCAGAATTTAAGAAACATATTACCATCTGAATAAGAAGTAAATTACCATCTAATGATTATTATCCTTTATCCAGCTTTTGCCCAGAAACAATTTTATTTCCTTCCTTACAGAATTATCAGTGTTAATTCTACATAGCTATTCTCAAATATTAATCTTAAATAATGGGAAAATTTATTAAATATTAATATTCTTATGATTGGACATCTAAATGGAAAACACTTTCAGTGGTATTTAGGATATATATATGCTTATAAAAATCACATGCATGCATATATACACATACCTACCTACTTATATACATATTCATGTTCAATTTGTCAAAATTCATTGAGCTTAAAATTTATGCTTTGGGTAATTTTTTGCATGCATGTTATAAATCAAATTTAAAAAGTTAAAAACACTAGTACTTAAATGGAATTATCACTAACATTTACTTACTATTGCTTCCTCAGCTTGTCGAACGAGATCAGCTGTTTTTGCTTCCAATTCTGCATTTAAACGCCTAAAAGCAGACAACAATTTACTAGTTAGAATATACTGAAGATTCTAACAAAAATAAAAGTAATTAAATTCAGTAACTATACTTTAGTTATATTTTAGTATAATCAACAATTTCAAAACAAACATGACTTTTTATTCTAGAATTAACAAAATGACTAGAACACTTATCTCCAACTTCCCATGATCCCTCTTTTTTGTGGTAGAAATTCAAACACTGTAACTCTTGTCTTCTCTCAGGCCCTCATTTCAGGTGCAATGCCTTATTTGGGAAGAATAAACTGGTGGGTTCAACTCAATTCCACTCTTCATCATCTTGGGATTAACTCCAACTGGGACAGGGGTGGGGCAGGGTGGTAAAGAAGTCTGCTTTGGCCTTGGGTATTGCTCTGACTTTTTATTCTATTACTTTTTATTTTTCATCTATAGTATAAACACAATTTTGCACTATGTTTTACCATAACAAACAGAAGAAATATGTTTATCTCTTTATAATTAGTGCCTTAAATGAATATGAAATACTTTAATAAGTTGAAGTTAACATTAATCTATTCCTATGTTAGTTAAAGTCCCTTTTTTTTCACTTTTAAAGGTAACAATATAGTTCTAGCTTGTTTGGCTCAGTGGATAAAGCCTAGGTTGCAGGCTTGATCTCACCTCCTACCTCCTCAGATAGGGTGCATGCAGGAGGCAACCAATCTAGTTTGTCTCTCTCACATCAATGTTCTCTGTCTCTCCCCTCTCTTCCATTCTCTAAAAATTAATGGGAAAAATATCCTCAGATGAGAATTAACATACATACATACATAAGTAAATGTAAGTAACACCATAATAAACACATTCAAAAGCATGTAACTTTTTTTTATTCTATTCATAGACTAAAATAGAACTTAAGAATTTCTGGAATATTTAGGAACTTTTGAAGTTATACGAAGAAAATATGTTGAGCAATTTTTAAAAATTAAGATACTTTGCTGTGTTTTTTTCTGATATGTGATTCTGAAGTAAACAAAACACAACACCAACCCCCCATCCCTGCAAAACAAACAAACAAAAAAAGGCAGTAACATATCTCTTCTTAAAATAGTCCAATGTTCCAGAAAATACTTTTACATCTTAGGATGAATTAATCAAAAGAAAAATAACTAGTAAATGTTTAAAGTTCCATTTATGATGGCATAATCTGAGTTTTCATATTTCCCTAACAAGAACTATTAGAAGCCTCTGGGAAATGTAGTAGGTCAAGATAATTCAGAAGGCTTCTATTCTGTTCAAACCCATGGAAATAATGTAATGAAGGCTATACTGCTAAGCTCAAACTCAGGCAAGGAAAATAAATTGGCACCAAAAATAAAGCAGCAACTAAAAGTGAGAGCAATTAACAAGAACAGAAGACAAAATAGCTTAAAGACTAAAAAATGATGCATGTGTGAGAGTTATGGAGAGTTACACCTATTAAACACAAACAAAAACACTACCCATAACTTTAGATGAACAGAAATGAAACTATAGCCATTGTAGAAAAGAATCTCTTATGAGTAGTAAGAGTGCATAGGAATGTGGTCCAAGTCTTTCTTACCAAAATGGTATAGAGACTCTCAGCCAAAACTTTAATATAGTTGATCTAGAACCAGTCAAAACTCATAAGCTAAATGCAAAACCATCTTTAGGGACATTTACTCAATGACAACATATAGAACTCTCAGAAAGTTAACCCTGCTAAAGATGACTTCACAAAGATAACAAAATTGCATAAAGAACTAAGTCCCAAAAGGGATAATCAGCAGATTAAAAAAAAAAGTATAAGAACTGAAGATAATAAAACAATAAACTTAAAAAAAAAAGCAAGAATAGAAACCATCTGGCAAGAACTAGACATTGCAAAAGAACACTGAACATGGAAAAGAAGCAAATAGAAATTACAAAAATGAAAACACAGTCATTGAAATTAAAAAGTCAATGAGTAAGTTGGACAACAGAATGTACTGAAGAGGGAATATATGAACTAGAAACCAGATATGAGGAAATCACCAAAAAGGAGGTATAGAGAAACAGAAAGATAACAATATAAAAGAGAGATTAATATTCACTAAAGACAGACTGCATGACAAAGATTTATATATACCTAATAGAAGGTGCAGAAGGAAATCCCAGAAAAGGAGGGAATGTCAATATTTGAAGAGATAATGCTGAGAATTTTCCAGAAGTGAAGAAAGATGGATCTCAAACAGAATTAAGAAAACAAATCCACACATGTATACATCATCATGACACTGTAGAACTTCAAAGACCAAGAGACTATTCTTTAAACTGTGGAGTGGAAAAAATAGACCATCTAGAATTCTATGTTCAACTGTCTTTGAACAATAAGTGCAAAGGAAGAAATTTTTCAGAAAAGAATGGAGAATTTAAGACTCAAATTTTCACAGAGACAATGAAAGGTCTACACTTCAGGAAGAAGAAAACTCAACTTGAAAAAAATCATAACAAGAAATTAGAAAACATAATGATAAATCTAAATTAGTAAAGACTATAAAAATAACAGAGATGGGTATTCAAACAAAGAGGAAGGAAAGTATAACCCAATATCTAACTTCACAGGCAGGAAAAAAACAAGTAAAATCAGTCCAAAATCTTTCCACACCAGTAAGAGAAAAGTGAAGACAATATAAACTCATTCAATCCAACAGAAGTCATAAGAACTCAAGAAAAGGCATTGTAAATACAAAACACAAAATAAGATAGCCAAAACAACTTCAACTTAACAAGCAAAATAATATAAATAAATTCACTTATTAGAAGGCAGAAATTATCAGACATGATATAAAAGGAATACTAGTACTCTTAAAGCTAAATGACATAAAAAGTTTGAATATAAAGGGATGAAAAAAGATATGACAGACATGATGTACAAATTAAAGGAGTAATTCATCTAGAGGATTTAAATAATATATCCCCCAGACAAAAATGGACATGATTATATGAATAACTAGAGGTAGATGACATTTGTGCACTCTGGGGTGGGGGGTGGGTCCCTCAGCCCAGCCTGCACCCTTTCACAGTCTGGGAGCCCTCAGGGGATGTCCAACCGATGGCTTAACCACACTCAGACATCCTTGGAAATCCTTAGCGCTGCCGTGGAAGCATGCCACTGCACTTGCTTGTGGCTGAGTGGCACTCCCTCTGTGGGAGCGAACTGACCACCGGCGGCAGCTACTGCATTGAGCGTCTGCCCCCTGATGGTCAGTGCATGTCATAGCGACCAGTCGTTTTGCCATTGGGTTGATTTGCATATTACCCTTTTATTATATAGGACTAGAGGCCCGATGCACAAAATTCATGCTAGAGTATATGCTTTCCTTTCCCCAACTGCTGGCACTGGCTTCTCTCTGGCTGCTGGCAAACACCCAGGACCTAAGCTTTGCTCCAGGCGCAAGCAGGCACCTGGAACCCAGGCTTCCCTCCAGCTCTGGCTTCGTCTGGAAGGACATCCAGAATGACATCTGGAATGATGTCCAGTCTAATTAACATATTATGCTTTTATTACCATAGATTATTTTTCAATTATAGTTACAGTTGATTTTAGTGCATCTCTAAGAAACCAAGACAACTAGTAGAAAAAAATGGTGATATAATGATATTATGGACCCTTTACACCAAACAGCTATTGTCCTTAAACGCCTGCTCAGCTCCATGTTAGGTTCTGCCTTCTCGGTTCACCCAGATTAGGTTCTGATTGGTTGGTTTCTTTGCCAGTCAGCATAAAAAACTCCACCTTCTAGGCAGCCATTGGCTTCTCACAGTTCACCCAGATTTGGTTCTGATTGGTCGGTTTCTATGCCAGTCAACATCAAAAGCTCCACCTCCTAGGCAGCCATTGGTTTCTCACAGTTCACCCAGATTTGGTTCTGATTGGTTGGTTTCTATGTTAGTCAGCATCTCCAGGCCTATCGCTGGGACTGATCAGAGAGGTAGGGCTCATCAGCAGCCCCCACCAGGCCCAGAGAGAAAGAGAGGAGTGGGCTGCAGGCCCATAGAGAGGCAAGAGGTGATCAACAGCTGTCACGGAGGCTATGGATCAGATCCTGCTTCTCTCTCCAGGCCTGATTTGCAGCCCCCTTAGCAGTCAGTGCTGGGTCACTGTGCCCACAGCAGTGGCAGTTATTGCTGGGTTGCCACAGCAACCTAGCACTGACTTCCAGTCAGTTGAGCCTCCGGTCATTATGAACACTGGGTTTTTATATATTAGGACTAGTGTCCCGGTGCACAAAAAATTCATGCACAGTAGGGGGTTCCCTTAGTCCAGCCTGCCCTCTCACAGACTGGGAGCCCTAAGGGGATGTCATACTGAATGCTTATGCCCACTCTCCATGGAGCGGGAGATGACTGGGCGGATCAAGGGAAGGCACCAACTCCATTAACCTGCTGCTGCAGCCACTGCAGCCATCAAGGTGTTTTCATCAACATGGACTCTAATCCCTTCACTGTGAAAAAATGACAACTTTCTTTAGGCATTTTCAAGATGTATCTTTCATAGGATATGACATTTCCCTTTTTTTTTTTTTAATCCCTACTTGAGGATATGTTTCCATTGATTTTTATAGTGTGTGGAAGAGAGAGGAGAGACAGAAAGAAACATCAATGTGAAAGGGACACTTTGATTGGTTGCCTCCTGCATGAGTCCTGACCTGGGCCCTGGCCAGGGAGGAGACTGTATGCCGCCACTTGCAGTGTTCTAGGTACATGCCCTTGATCAGAATCAAACCCAGACCCTGCAGTCAGCAGGCCGAGGATCTATCCACTGAGCCAAACCAGCTAGGGCAGAATATGACATTTCTTAGCCCCTCCAATAACAGACCTTCGTTTTTCCTCCAGGAGTGTGGTGGAAAAACCCTAGATCACCTTCTTGGATTCTTAAAACCCAAGTTACCAAGAACACTACAAGTGGTGACGTACAGGGAGCTTAGCCAATGAGTGGTCAGAAAAGGTATTTACTCTCGAACTGGTTTGGCTCAGTGGATAGACTGTTGGCCTGCAGACTGAAGGGTCCTAGGTTTGATACTTGTTAAGGGCATGTACCTTGGTTGGAGGCACATCCCCAGTGTGGAGTGTGTAGGAAGCAGTTAATCGATGTTTCTCTCTCATTGATATTTCCAACTGTCTATCCCACTCCCCTCTTCTCTGTAAAAAATATCAATAAAATACATATTTTTTTAAAAAGGTGTTTCCTCTGCAGCTCATGCAGCCCCTGCATTGTGTCCACTGGGCTAGAGGCGTGTCCCTGCCATCCAGTGGTGGCTATCAGGGTCTACACACAGCCCAAAGGTCAGCAACCATACCTTCCCCCCACACCCCATTTGTGGGTGCCAGATTTGGGGCATGGATGCGAACCTCTGCTTGGTGCCAGAGCACGAACAAGCGGCTGGGGGCAGGGCAGAAACACCTCTATCTCCCAACGCTCCTAGGCCAGTAGCCAGCCCCATCATGAGCGCTGGGCTAGGGGTCTCTGCACACCCCAGAAGCCAACAGCCAGCCCCCTGTGGTGGGCCCTGGGCTGGGGGCCTGGACCCGAACCACTACTTGGTGCCAGAGCATGCGCAAGTGGCTAGGAGCGGGGCGGGAATGTTCCCGCCCCATCCCCAGTCACCTGGTGCCTGCACCCATAAGTCTGGAGTGGTTGGGGGTGCTCTGGGACCCCTGCCACTCAGGGCCTACAGGCTAGGAGCGGTCTGGATCCCAAGAATCTTCCCAGGACCTAGGCCACTTGGTGCCTGTGTATGCAAATTAACTGCCATCTTTGTTGGGTTAATTTGCATACTCGCTCTGATTGGCTGGTGGGCTTAATGGAGTGATGGTTAATTTGCATGTTTCTCTTTTATTAGATAGGATAATAATAAAGGACACCCAAACATCCATGTGTAACTGGAGGTGTACCATATTTGTGGAAGGAAAGATTCAATAGCATAAAGATACAGTGGTACCTCAAGATACGAGTGCCCTAACATATGAGATTTTTGACATACGAGCCACTGAGCGAGCGATTTTTGCTTTGAAATACGAGCAACATTTGAGATAGGAGTAATCGCGCGGGTCGGCCGGCTGCACATGACCCACCAGTTTACCGTGACTTGAGCGTCTCATAGTTTCCCATGCCTCAAGGTTACGGAACGAATTAAACTTGTATCTCGAGGTACCACTGTATCTGCTCTCTGCCAATCCTATCTAATAAAGAGTGAATATGCTAATTGACCATCATGCCCTCACAAAGATGGCGGTGCCCACAGCCAATAAGGAGGGAATAGGCTAATTGCCTGCCACGGCCTCAAAGATGGTGGTGCCCAGTCCCTTCAGTCCCCCAGACACCCAGGACCGGCCCAAAGCACGGGCAAGCCTTGGATGGTGACTGCCAGCTGCCCAGGGCTGCCCAAGGCTCAGGCAATCAGGGTCAGCCGAGGCTTGCACTGACAGCAGTGGCAGCAGCAGAGGTGTGATGGGGGCATTGCCTTCGCCTGATCGCCAGGTCCCTCCTGCCCTGAGGGCTCCCAGACTATGAGAGGAGGCAGGCCGGGCTGAGGGACCCCCCCCCCCTCCCGCCAGTGCATGAATTTTTATGCATCAGGCCTCTAGTTAATCTATAAATACAATGTAACTGCCATTTACAGGCAGAGGGTTGGGCAGGTGGGAGTGTGTGGGGAGGCTTGTCCTACCAGTTATCAAGACCAATTAAAACAGATGTCACATAATGTTGTTCTATTATCTCTTTAGTTTTATGATGTACACACAAAGCTTGGAAAATCTACTGACTTCAATGATCAGCATGTTCCTTAGTCTATCCTCTTAGATAGTGATTATTTCCTCCAATTCTGTATTGAAATCCCTGGGAAGTCCTGTGTTCAGGTAATTGAAAAGACATCACAATATGCTTAAAAACAAAACAACACGTGGTCAAAATATTGTGTTATGAACTCATATTCTTGCCTATCAGACAAATACCATATGATTTCACTTAAAGTGGAATCTTCTAAAACAACAAGTACAAAAACCAATAAACTCAAAGATGCAAAGAACAGATTGGCAGATACCAGGAGGGGCAGAGGTTGAGGGAGGAATTAAGACACAGTAGTGATCACTTGTAGTATATACAAATATTGAATTAGAATGTTGGACACCTGAACTATACACTGAGTGGCCAGATTATTATTATGCTCTCTGAATGCATAAAAATCTGACCACTAAGTGTATGTGTGTGTAGTGTATATGAGAAATGGTGCATGAATTCATGCATGGATGGGGTCCCGCCACCCTGGCCAAGTGGAAGGGACATGGGTAGTTGGCCAGCCTGCCTGCTGGTCGAACTCCTGGTCAAGGGGACAATTTGCATATTAGCCTTGTATTATATAGGATATACTCTGAGTGGCCAGATTATCATGCATTCAGAGATCATAATAATCTGGCCACTCAGTATATATGTGTGTGTGTGTGTGTGTGTGTGTGTGTGTGTGTGTAATGTTGTATACTAATTTTACCACAATAATAAAGTAAATAAAACAATGGCCAGTGTACTTTTCTCCACAAGCTTTAGTGAGAACTTGGGAACTACTCTGCTGAAACGTCTCAGATTTGTAACTGTAGAGTACAGGTAACAGACCTGGGCATCTTTACAAAAAAAAAACAACTTTTGCTAAAACAGAACAGTCTGCTTTTAAGTTGGACCATATCCCTAAAGACAGCCAGAGCCAGGTGCAAAACATACCCTTAAATAAACAAATGACTTGATTTAATCAAATTAGGTATTTAGTGCTCTCTGGTGTATAGTGATGAAAATAACTGGATTGTATATGGACAACAGGTCAGTTGCTTAAGTACACTCTTAAACTGGAATAACAGACCCATTTCATCAAACAGAGAGGGATGATTATATTCCTACATGCTCTATGGCAAATGGTACGTGTTTCATGCATCTAAAGAGGGTTACCTGTCAGTTGTGACTCTAAATATGCTTTGTACAAACTACCTGGTAACTGTTTAACTGTTTAAAGACCTGTCAAAATGTGTTCCAAATTTTAAATCAAATCAGTTACTTTAAAAAGAAAGTGAATTGTTAAAATATAGTTCTTGTTGTTGTTTTAAGGGTATTATTAGTATATAACGGTCAATAAAAACATAGCCTCCGACCTTGTGGAACTCATCATCCAGTGGAGGAAAGACAAAAAAAGTAAACTAACCAATGAATTTACGGGAACGCAAAGAAAAATAAGACAATAAAGAAAAAAAAAAAAGGAAGAACAGAGGTGCCTACTTAGCAGAGCCAACGAAGGCCACTCTGATCCTTTCGGTAGAAAACATGTGCGACGGTCCTCGAGGAAAAAGCTGAGGGACGAGAAGGCCATTCGGGCCGAAGGGTGGTGGGCACAGAGGAGCGAGCACCGGGTCCAACCAGAGGCCGGCGCCGGTGCGGACAGACAGAGCTTTCGACGTGCACCGTGAAATCACTGCAAAACTTGAGGGACGGGAACGACATGACCAAATTAAAAGATTGTCCCTGGCCTCTGTGTGAAAACTGGGGGGAGGGATGACGAGTGAAACCGTCTGAGGCTGAACACACATGTTGTCAGGATCGTTCGTCCTTACGTTCAGCTGAGAAAGAAACGAAATCCTTCTCCCCACTAACAACTCCTCCAAATGTGGGCCAGAAAACTCCAAATGCCCTGAGAAAACAGGCTTTCCGTTTAGAAGCCAAGCCTAAAAGACAGTTCCATCCGTAAGCTCGAGGAAATTGGAATGAAATGGAATATTCCTTAAACTACAAACTATGAGCTATTGGGGGCCATTCCGGCTCTTCAACCCACGCGGCCCGGCTCATTGATGCGCCCGGTGGCGTGAAGGACCATCTCGCTCACTTGCAGCACCGGGGCGGGCCGCTGGCGAACTCCAGCTAAAAAGATGGGTGAAGAGAGCGCCGGGCAGGGAGCCGTCTCAACGCCCCAGTCACCAGCAAAAGTGCTTGCCAGCAGCCTCGCTTAGGTGAAAGGGAGAAGAAAGAAAGAAAAGCTCAGCCGCCAGATGTCTTACTTATACTCCTCCTCCTTGGCGAGCAAGTCCCGTCGCGGCGCAGCAGCAGGTGGCTGAACGCGGGGCGGGAGTGGAGTCCCCGTCCGCCTCTGGGAAAAGAGACCGAGATGTTCAGCCCCGGAGTTAAAAGAGGTTCGGGGTCCTCCAGCCCACCCGGGGGAAACCCAGACGCCACCCGGGAGTCTGGGGCAGGACGGACCCTCACGCCACGGCTTCGCCCTGCCATCTTCCGCGGCCACGACGCCGTTGCTGAGGCAACGGATTAACTTCCCGCGAGAGTTGCCTCCTCTCGGGGCATCCTCACGCCGGGGGGCGCTGACTCCGCGAGGGCGGGGCGGGGCGGGGGCCTGGACCTCTCTGCCCCTCCGCGCTGTGCACGTTCACGCGGCCCCGGGAACCTCCGAGGCCGATGTGCTGCTTACACCTATAAACTCCTTAACGTTGGCACGGAAGGGTTTCAGCCGAAGAAGGCAGGTGCATTTCTAACTCCCAGTCAGAGCAAGATGGGAAAGCCCCTGCTCTCTTGTGCTTTCCCCAAGTCAGTGGCCAATCCGACCTCCCCCTGTTTTGTGTTAAAAAATGAACTCGTCAGTGGAATTCTGAGGTCTGATCGCTCACAATTGTCCATAGCGTGCGTCAGAGCTCCAATGATCAAGTCGGTAAGCCTCAGGTGAGGTTCTGGTTGTGCTGCTCAGTAGCCATGTAGTTAATCTTGGACAAAGCATTCTGTTAACTCGACTACTTCATCTGTAAAACGGGAGTAACAATAGTTCCCATTCACAACCAATATGAGGAGTAAACGAATTGTGCTTAGGACTGTCCCTGGAAGACAGTAAAGAGTCCAAAATTCCAATTTGGGTGAAATAAACTCACATTTAGGGTCATCTAATCTTCAGTGAGGGTGCTAAGACCATTCAATGGGGGGGGGGAGGGGGAGAGAATAGTCTTTTCAACAGATAGTACTAGGAGAAGTGAATGTCCACCTGTAAAAGAATGAAGTTGGACCTTTATCTCATACCATCTACAAAAATTAACTCAAAATGCATCAAAGGCCTAACCTTAAGAGCTAAAACTATAAAGTTCTTCAAAGAAAACACGTGTAATTTTCTCACCACTTTGAATTAGATAATGATTTATCCACCATGACACCAAAAAACACAAGTAATGAAAGAAAAATTATAGAATGGACAGCATCAAAATGTTTTAAAGGATACCATAAATAATGTGAAAAGACAGATCACACAAGAGGAGGGAAAATTTGCAAATCTTATATTTGATAAAAGACTTGTGTCTAAAATATATAAAGACAAACTAAAACTCAAAAATAAAAAAAATAAATAACCCAAATAAAAAATGGGCAAGGATCCTGAATGGTCATTATTCCAAAGAAGTTATACAAATAGCCAAAAACACATGAAAAGTTGCTCAATATCATGAGTCTTCAAGGAAATCAAAATCACAGTGAGATACCACTTCACACCTACTAGGATGACTGTATAATAGCCAAAAAGACAGATCATAACAAGTGTTGGGGAAAATCTGAATAAATTCAAACCTTCATTTACTGTTGGCTGGAATATAAAATTGTGCAACTAATATGGAAAAAGTCTGGTAATTTTTCTTTTTTTAAATAAACTTTTATTGTTCAGATAATTACAAGTGTTCCTCTTTTTTTCCCCCATAGCTCCCCTCCACCCTGTTCCCACCCCGCCCTCTGCCCTTACCCCTCCCCCACTGTCCTCATCCATAGGTGTACAATTTTTGTCCACTCTCTTCCAGCATTCCCCCCCGCACTCCTTTCCCCCAAGAATTGTCAGTCCATTCCCTTTCTATGCCCCTGATTCTATTATATTCACGTTTATTCTGTTCATCAGATTTTTTTATTCCCTTGATTTTTAGATTCACTTGTTGATAGATATGTATTTGCTGTTCATAATTTTTATCTTTATCTTTTTCTTCTTCCTCTTCTTAAAGAATACCTTTCAGCATTTCATATAATACTGGTTTAGTGGTGATAAACTCCTTTAGCTTTTTATTATCTACAAAGATCTTTATCTGCCCTTCAATTTTGAATGATAACTTTGCTGGGTAGAGTAATCTTGGTTTTAGGTTCTTGCTATTCATCACTTTGAATATTTCTTGCCACTCCCTTCTGGCCTGCATAGTTTCTGTTGAGAAATCAGGTGACAGTTGTGGGTGTTCCCTTGCAGGTAATTAATTGTTTTTCTCTTGCTGCTTTTAATATTCTCTCTCTCTCTTTTGCTCTTGGCATTTTAATTATGATGTGTCTTGGTGTGGTCCTCTTTGGATTCCTTTTGTTTGGAGTTCTGTGCACTTCCTGGACTTGTAAGTCTATTTCTTTCACCAGGTGGGAGAAGTTTTCTGTCATTATTTTTTCAAATAGGTTTTCAGTATCTTGCTCTCTCTCTTCTTCCGGCACCCCCACAATTCTGATGTTGGTATGCTTGAAGTTGTCCCAGAGGCTCCTTACACTACCTTCACATTTTTTGGATAAATTTTTCTTTTTGCTTTTCCAGGTAAGTGTTTTTTTTCTTCTTTGTATTTCAAATCTTTGACTTGATTCTTGCAATCCTCTAGTCTGCTGTTTGATCTCTGTATAATATTTTTTATTTCAGTCAGTGTATGCTTAATTTCTAGTTGGTCCCTTTTCATATCCTCAAGAGCCTTGTTAAATTTATCAGCCTTTTCTAGGAAATTATTTTTTTAAAAAATATATTTGATTGATTTTTCACAGAGAGGAAGGGAAAGGGATAGAAAGCCAGAAACATTGATGAGAGAGTGACATCAATCAGCCACCTCCTGCACACCCCCTACTGGGCATGTGCCCACAACCAATGTACATGCCCTTGACCGGAATCGAACCTGGGACCTTTCAGTCCCCAGGCAGATGCTCCATCCACTGAGCCAAACTGGTTTCAGCTCTAGGAAATTTTTGAAAAATCTTATAACCATGGTTTTGACTCTCTATCCAGTCATTTGCTTTCCTCCATTTCTTTCATTTGTGATCTCTTTCTTTGTCTCCATATTTTGGCTGCTTCCTTGTGTTGATAGAGTGGCTTTGTGTACTAGGTGTCCTCTAGGGCCCAGTGGCTCAGCCTCCTCAGTTATTTGTGGGCTGTGTGCACAGTGTTGTTGTAGTTATCACTGGGAGGAATTGAACTCCAGGCCAATTGGCTGTAAGGATCAGCTATTTCTATGCTGGGAAACTTCTGTGCTGAAGACACCTTATGGGAGAAGACTGCAAAAGCCTCTGTACTCAGCTTGAATGGGATGTAATCTCATGGTGGAGCAGACAGCATTGGTTTCTCATCAGCCCTGCCCTGAGAGGCCCCTGGGTCTCAGTGTCCTGTGGTAATCGCTGCCAGCACCTCTGGGAGAAAGCTGCCCTAGAGTTCCACCTGCTGCCAGACAGTCCAGTTTCTTCCCAAATGAGCCTGGGTCCTCAGAGTCTCACTCAGAACTGGAGTTCAGTGCAGTTGGGAGCTTTTGTCTCCCTCCCACTTCAGAAAGCCAGCCACGCACTCAGTCACCCACCCTCTCCACGTGTGCGACTCTGTACCTCTGCCTTCCGAAGTTCCTCTGAGTCTCAGTGTGCTTTTTTCTTTCCTGACAGTCCAGTTTCACCCTGTATGAGTCTGGGTTCCCAAAGTCTCACCCAGAACTGGAGTTCAGCGCAGTCAGGAGCTTTTGTCTCCCTACCACTTGAGAAAGCCAGCCGAACATTCAGTTGCCAGTCCTCTTCATGCACGCATCTCAGTACCTCTACCTCCTGCAGCTCCTCTGAGTCTCAGCGTGCTTTTCTCTTTCTATCTAGGTGTAGAATTTCCAATCACCCAGCCTGCCTGTGGTTCTATATAATGTCCATTTTATCTTTTAGTTGTAGTTTTGAAATTGTTGTGCGAGACAGCAGTGTAGGTGTTTACCTATGCCGCCATCTTGGGTTCTCCAGTATGGTAATTTCTTGAAAGTTTACACAAAGAGTTACAACATAATCCAGCAACCCACCCCTAGATATATGCTTAAGAAAAATGAAAACTGCCCAGCTTGCATGGCTCAGTGGTTGAGCATTGATCTATAACCCCAGAGGTCACAGTTTGATTCCCAGTCAGGTCATATGCCCAGGTTGTGGGCTCCATCCCCAATGTGGGGCATGCAGGATGCACTCAATCAGTGATTATCTCTCATTATTGATGTTTCTGTCTCTCTCTTCCCCTCACCCTTCCTCTCTGAAATCAATAAAAATATATTTTCAAAAAGAAAAATGAAAACTTATACTGCACACACAAAAAAGTTGCACACAAATGTTTATAGCAGCATTGTTCAGAATAACCAAAATGTGAAAAATAACGAATCAAAAACTGTAATGGGTAAATAAATAGTAAAATCTTCATACAATAGAATATTATTCAGCTCCAAAAAGGAATAAAGTATTGACAATAATATAATATGAATGAACCTTGAAAAACATGCTATGTGAAAGAAATAATTCACAAAAAAACACATATTATTCCATTCAAATATTACCACATATTTTTAAAATGTCTGGAATAGGCAGATCTATAGAGGCAGAGAGATTAGTGGTTGCCTAAGCCCAGCAGATGTAAGGGGAGATTGGCTAAGTGGTTGCAAGGAGGTTTGTTTGTTTTGTTTTGTTTTGTTTGTTTGTTTTTTAAAATATATTTTATTGATTTTTTACAGAGAGGAGAGGGATAGAGTTAGAAACATAGATGAGAGAGAGACATTGATCAGCCGCCTGCTGCTCGCAGCCAAGATACATGCCCTTGACCAGAATCGAACTTGGGACCTTTCAGTCTGCAGGCGGGCGCTCTCTCCACTGAGCCAAACCAATTTAGGCTGTTTTGTGTTGTTTTGTTTTTTTGGGGGGAGAAATGGGAGTTAATGAAAATGTTCTGAAATTGATTGTGATGATGTTGCATATACTAAAGGCCAAAAACTAGTACAATTTATATGGGTGAAATACATTAAATTGTTTAAACATTAAAAATAAATAACTTATTAAAATGAAAGTCAAGTGACAGAGACAAGCACACCACACTAATGCTAATCAAAAGAAAGCTGGATTAAGTATATTAATTTTAAATAAAGCTGACCTCAGAACAAGGAAAATTATTAGGGACAAAGAGGTCAATTCTCCAAGAAAACATAACAATCTAACATATGTAATACTTTAATCAATAAAAAAATTAAAAAAAATCATTAATGTGTATGCACCTAAAAATGAGTATCAAAATGCATGAGACAAAACCTAACAGCAAAGTAAAAAGATATAAATAAATCCACTAATATACTTGGAGACTTCAACATCCCTCTTTTAATAATTGATAGTTCAAGCAGGCAGAAAATCAGTAAATACATAATTGTCCTGAACAGCACTGTCAACTTGACCTAATTGACATTTAGCAAATACTCCAACAACAGCAAAATACATATTTTTCTCAAGGTCATATGGAAAATTTACCAAGATATACCACATTCTGGGCCTTAGAATGCACATTAATAAATTTAAAATAATAGAAATTATGTTCATTTTCTCAGGCTGCTATAACAAAATACCACAAACTGGGTAGCAGAAACAAATATATTGTCTCAGTTTGGGAGGCTAGAAGTCCAAAATCAAGGTGTTGGCAGGGCCATGCTCTTTGAAGACCTGTAGGGGAGAATCTTATCTTGCCTGTTTCTGGCTCTGGTGGTGGCAGTCACTCCTTGGCATTCCTTGGCTTGCAGTTGCATCATTATAATCTCTGTCTCTGTAATTAACATTCTCCCTGTGTATGTGTGTCTGTCTTCACATTTCTTCTTCTCAGAAAAACTCCAATCACATTGGCATAGGATCTTGTTTCATGTCAGTTTCAGCCTATTGATGGTGATGCTATTGGCTAGGAATACCTGAGGACACACACTTGGACCCTTACTACTTACGGCAGCCCCCACAAACATCCCCATTCACCCCCCTCACATCCAGACATTTCCCCAACTAGAACTAGTGTTGTGACTAGACTGAACTTAGTGTTTCTTACTATGATTGCAAGGTGCATCTCAACAACAACCATCAGGAAACTTTGATAAGAAAGGAAAAATGTAGTCACTCAAACAGTCAGTTACCTAGGTTATCCAAGGTTTTCTAAAACGGGAACTTCATGGGTGGGGAGGAGTGACTTCTTCTTTTTTAAAAAATATATTTTATTGATTTTTTTTAGAGAGGAAGGGAGAAGGATAGAGAGTTAGAAACATCGATGACAGAGAAACATCTATCAGCCGCCTCTTGCACACCTCCTACTGGACATGTGTCTGCAACCAAAGTACATGCCCTTGACCGGAATCGAACCCGGGACCCTTCAGTCCACAGGCTGACACTCTATCCACTGAGCCAAACTGGTTTCGGCATGGGAGGAGTGATATCTAGTTGTTTAGTTAGTGGCTGTGTCATTCAGCTGGTAGTATGTTTATTAAGATGGATGTCTTTAAAATCTATGCTCCAGTAACCAAAAGTTTAATGTCATGCACTTATTCTATTTAATAAAAGAGTAATTTGCAAATTGACCATTACTTCAAGACACAAGATGGCTGCCCCCATGTGGACATAAGGTGGCCGCCACAAGATGGCCAGTAGGGGAAGGCAGTTGGGAGGGACCAGACCTGCAAGGGAGTGCAGTTGGGGGTGATCAAGCCTGCAGGGGAGGGCAGTTAGGGGTGACTAAGGCTGGCAGAGGAGGGAAGTTGGGGACAACCAGGCTTGCAGGAAGGACAGTTGGGGGGGTGTCCCAGGCCTACAGGGGAGAACAGTTGGGGGAGACCAGACCTATAGGGGAAGGCAGTTAGGGGTGACCTGGCCTGCAGGGGAGGGCAGTTAGGGGCAAACAGGCTGGCAGGAGAGCAGTTAGGCATCAATCAGGCTGGCAGAGGAGTGGTTAGGGGCAATAAGGAAGGCAAGCAGGCAAGCACTTGGGAGCTAGCAATCCTGGATTGTGAGAGGGATGTCCAACTGCCCGGTAGGAGTCTCAGTTTGGAGAGGGTGCAGGCTGGGCTGAGGAACACTTCCCTCCTCCCCCCTGCATTAATTTCATGCACCGGGCCTCTAGTATTGCAATAAAAACACTTATTGCTAAGCACTTATTATACAGACTCACCCTGTAAGTATTTATCTCATTCTACCCTGATTACAAGTACAAAGACCTTATATCCAAATAAGGTCATATTCACAGGCTAGGATGGTGGTGGTTTAGGCTTCCACATATACAGTGTTTGTGGGGAGGAGGAGGACACAAATAAACCTATAGGATAAATATTATAAACTATATTCTTAGGCCAGAGTGAAATTAAACTAGAAATCAATAACATCAAAATAGCTGGAAAAATCCTAAAATATTTGGAGATTAAACATACACTTCTAAATAATAAATGGGTCAAAGAAAAAGTCTCAAGAGAAATTTAAAAACATTTTGAGTTGAAAATAAAATTTATCAAACCTTGTATAATGCAGTGAAAGCGGTGCTTAGATAAGAGTGCTTAGTATTAAGTGCATTTATTAGAAAAGAAGAAAAACCTAAAATAAACTAAGCTTCTGACTTGGGCAATGAGAGAAAGAAGAGCAATTTAAAGCTTAAAGAGAGCAAAAGAAGAGAAATTATACACACACACACACACACACACACACACACACACATGAAAATTATATATAAGCAAAATTTCTATGTTCTCCTAGTCCTGACATATCCCACTCCAGATCTCTTCCCCCTTCAAATAGACAAAATTGATTCTTCGAACAGGCAATTAAGAAGGAAAGGACTAACTTAGAAAAATGCCCATAAAACAACTATGCTCAGGAAACAAGTCTTAAGCCGAAACCGGTTTGGCTCAGTGGATAGAGTGTCGGCCTGCAGACTGAAAGGTCCCATGTTTGATTCTGGTCAAGGGCATGTACCTTGGTTGTGGGCACATCCCCAGTGGGGGGCGTGCAGGAGGCGGCTGATTGAAGTCTCTCTTTCATCGATGTTTCTGACTCTTTGTCCCTCTCCTTTCCTCTCTGTAAAAAAATCAATAAAAATATATTTAAAAAAATAAAAAAGAAAACAAGTCTTAGGTCAACAGTAATATGTTGGAGCTGAGCCTGAGATCCTTGCTCTAAACTACTTAGTTCACTATAGTTCTAGATTAGTAGTAGCCAAATCAAACACAAATCTTTTTCTGACAAAAATATCCCTAATTAGGCCCACCAGATTCCAGGATTAAGATAAAGAAAATGTGAGTTTATCATAAAAAATGCTAAACTCTGAATCAGAAATCAGAAGAAATAATAAATATTTAGAACCTTCAAGAAAACCATACATTAAAATTTTATTAGTTGTGAAATATAAAGTATCTATTTAGAAAATATTTAAAGATATTAGGAGTAGAATCATCAGATGAACAAGCAGCAGAGACTATCAGAAATGAGCAAGCAGATGTGACAAATAAACAAATGAAGCTTGTAAGCATTTAACATACTATTTGTTGAGCCCTGGTTGGTGTGGCTCAGTTGGTTAGGCTTTATCCCATTCACCAAAAGGTTGCCAGTTCCATTCCTGGTCAGGGCATGTGCCCCCACTTGCCTCTTTGGAAGGGGAATGCAGGAGGTAGCCAATCGATTTTCCCTTCTCACACTCACATTGATGTTTCTTTTCCCTCTCCCTTTTTCTCTCTAAAAAATCAGTAAAAAAATATTTAAAAACAAAAACTTGTCTGTTGAAATGGAAACACTCAGTGGATGGATTGAATGGCGGATTAGACACAGATAATTTGTAAACTATAAACTAAGAAAATTACCCAGAATAAAGAGAGAATGATAAAAACATTTAAAAAATGAAAGAAATGTCAAACAATTATAAAAGTCAAACTTAAAAGATCTGGCATACAGTGGTACCTCGAGATACGAGTTTAATTTGTTCCGTAACCTTGAGGCGTGGGAAACTATGAGACACTCGAGTCTCGGTAAACTGGTGGGTCGTGTGCATCCAGCCGATCATGGGATTACTCCTATCTCAAATGTTGCTCGTATTTCAAAGCAAAAATCGCTCGCTTGACGGCTCATATCTCAAAAATCTCTTATGTTAGGGCACTTGTATTTAGAGGTACCACTGTATAAATAATCAAATTTCAAGGAGAGATTTTAAGAAATGGAAGCAATATGTCAAAAGTTAAGTGCTTAGAATTTTCCAGAATTTAGAAAAGACATAAATGCACAGATTCAAGAAACACAAAATATCACAAGAAGGATAAATTTAAAAAGCTATTCTGAGACTTGTCATAAAATTCAAAACACCAAAGAAAATATTTAAAGCAACCAGAAAGAAAAAACACAAACAACCTACAACAAAACAGACTGAAAGCAGATGCTTTAACAGCAACAGTGGAAGCCAGACAACAGTAATATGAGTGACATTCCAGGATATTAATCCCCATTATAATGAAAGTTTGGATCCAGTATTATCCTATATAATAAAAGGCTAATATGCAAATCAACCAAACAGTGGATTGACTGGTTGCTATGATGTGCACTGACCGCCAGGGGGCAGACACTCAATGCAGGAGCTGCTGCTGGAGGTCAATGGGCTCCCACAGGGGGAGCGCCCCTCAGCCAGAAGTCCTGAGCCAGGCTCACAACTGGCAGTGCAGCAGCTGTGGAGGGAGCCTCTCCCACCTCTGCAGCAGTGGTAAGGATGTTCCCCTGTGCAGGTCGGGCTGAGGGAATCCTCCTCCCCCACCCCAAATGCATGAATTTCATGTAACGGGCCTCTAGTAATTAATCACCAATAATAATTAATAATTGACTGCCTTCTATCTGGCCCTCATTTCAAATTGGATGGGATACACTTTTATCTTCTGAGTGGAGAGGAGGAAAGGGTAAGGCTGAGTGAGGAAAAATTAAGCACCCTATGTCAGGAAACGGAGTCAGAGGGTGAGTCCTTTATTGCCAGTATTTTCCAGCCATATCTCCTTTAATTAGACTGATTAAATGGGGCCCAGCTTAATTAGATTACTATAAATGCTTCCACTGTTCTGGAAGTTCTAGCCCATGAGACAGGATCCAGAATTGGCACCAGATGA
>PVJN01009448.1:0-60828 GCA_004026805.1 Lasiurus borealis
CATCTCCATCACTCTCATCACCATCATCACCTCCATTGCCTCCATCACCACCAAATATTTGGGTACTGTGGCCCAGCCAAATTGACATGTAAATAACCACCCCCAGAGACTGTGATATAATTAATTGGTTGGGGTGCATTCTGGACCTTAAGTTTTTAAAACCCACTAGGTTTCTAAGGTAGAGGCAAATATGAGAACTCTATTCCAGGAACACAGAGTTTTGAAGCATCAACAGCATCTGTGTTTCGGGAATCTTCTGTTATTCACCGCAAACCAAGGTGAGGACCTGAGAGAAATCATCAGAACTCCAGACTCACAGGCAATGAAACCTAAATGAGAAAGAACGGCTGCCACCGCCGCAAATTTCTGCAAGAAGACAGCCTTGCCTCAAATATGCCTCCTCTGAAAAGAGACGCAATATGTACCAGTTAAACAGTGCCACTGCAGAGCTTTGGAAGGGATATTTCTTATTTGACTTCTGAGGCAAGGAAGACCTGGCCCCACGGTATCCTGCAAAGATGAAACCACAGATGAATTTTCTTCTCTGTCCACCAACCTGCCCTCAGAGCCCATGGAGTTTCCACTTCCAATCTGACAGCAGTAACACAGGTCCAGGTTTTACCAGGTATGACGTCCTGAGAAGCAGGTTTGGCTTGAACTTGCTGCCTGGGCCCTCAGGTCAGTTACTGATGGGAGGTCAGTGCTGTGCTAATCCTGCGGGTCCCATGACCTCTTTATATTCTTTAAAGAGGGAATGAGAAACTGACCAACGGGATTCAAAGTCCTCAAGGCATTAAGCCTGTTAGGATAGATGGCTGCCCGGTGAACACACAGTTGTGGGAAAAAATAAAAAAAGACTCTAGCGAACAGAAAAATAAATGGAAAATGATTTTAATGCCATTGAACATTAATTTAACAATTTATAGACCTGGGACTTGGCTTCAAAAAAAGCCAGAGTATTTAATTTTAGACTGTAATTGCCTCAGACACAAAATGAGTTGAACTTTAACTTGGAAAGAACATTAAATATTTGTGACCTTTAATGTCTCCCTGAAGATGTGTGCTGGTGTTATCTACACAATTCTGAGCCAGGGGTCACCGTACAGACCAGGTGATGCAGAACAGAGACCAGCTGACCGGTGAAGCCCGTGGAAATGACCCTCCCCCGTGCCAATCCGCTGAGATCCAGGATGACTTGCTATTTCAGCATCACCTGGTCATTCACTCGAAAGGAGAATGTAATAAAAGAAGACCTTTATATTCAATTTGGAGCCATCTCCAGGTGGTTGCCATTTTATTCCCAGATCATCCTAATGTTGACATTTAATCACATCGCAGGATCTGAGATAAGCTATACTGAATCATGGGGCAGAGGAAAAAAATGCCAAGAAATAAAGAAAAGAATAAGGTTTCCACCTTGACGCCAGTGGGTTCAAAGTTAATTTGAATTTTTCATTATTTTGATCCAACTGATAGCTTTCCGGGGGTAATCCTAGGAAGGAATCCCAAGGAAGGGGTGGGCTGCTGAAGGTGGGAGCAGTACCAGCCTGATGGGCAGTGCCAAAGAGTAGAACAGTACATGCCTGGTTGACCAGGGACTTAATGCTTAAGTGCAACGGCCAAGCATTGACAGAACCAAAGTCTGGGCCACCCCACCTCCCATTCCTCATGCTGGTGTGGGAGTGATGACAGAGTGACCGACCCTCTTGTTCCAGCCTCACTCTCTGCTCACTGTGGAGGAGCTGAAGTGGCCATTGGCTTCTGTCCAGGATGGCTTGCCTGCAGCTGACTCAGTAGACTAGAAGCTGCAGAGATTCTATCTCCTTCCTGCCCTCTCCACGCAGGGAGATTTTCTTACGGACCTTAGCAAACTGGGGGACGTGTTGCAAGAAGAAAAGCAGGGCTGTAGAGATAAGGCAGCCTCAGAGCCCAGTGCATCCATTACTCAGAAAGGAAGCTACATTTTGAATGCAGATCAAGGACAGGACTTATCTGAAGAAAGACAGCGTTCCAGGGGGAATCTTTGCAGCATTCTGGGATTAATTTTTGCAAGGACAGCTATAGAAAGCAGGCCCTGGCCGAAACCAGTTTGGCTCAGTAAAGAAAGCATCGGCCTGCGGACTGAAAGGTCCCAGGTTCGATTCCGGTCAAGGGCATGTATCCTGGTTGCAGGCACATCCCCTGTAGGGAGTGTGCAGGAGGTGGCTGATCAATGTCTCTCTTTCATTGATGTTTCTAAATCTCTATCCTTCTCCCTTCCTCTCTGTGAAAAATCAATAAAATATATTAATTTAAAAAAAAAGAAAGAAAGAAAGCAGACCCTGGGAACTCACCCGTCTTAGACTTTTTTCCCATCCTCTAAGCGTATGTAAGGGCTGAGCTGAGATTAAATGTCAGAGCGGTTTTTCAGGGGGTGCACCTCCAGCTATCTCAGATCGCCAGCTACCTAAACAATAAAATGCCGCACCTAGATCCCACCTCCTCCCTACTCACTGGACTCTGGTCCAATAAGAGCGGCAGGACCCTCCTGTGTATAGTCTCGGGTTGAGTCTGTTTCTCCATCCCTCAAACCTGGGCTCAGACATTTGACTTACTTTGGCCAATGGGGTCTTACAAGGTGATGCCAGCAGAGACTTGAAAAGTGCTTGCGGCCGAGACCTGTTTGGCTCAGTGGATAGAGCGTCGGCCTGGGGACTGAAGGGTCCCAGGTTCGATTCCAGTCAAGGGCATGTATCTTGGTTGTAGGCACATCCCCAGTAGGGGGTGTGCAGGAGATGGCTTATCGATATCTCTCTCTCATTGATGTTTCTGGCTCTTTATCCCTCTCCTTTCTTCTCTGTAAAAAAATCAATAAAATATATATTTAAAAAAAAAGAAAAGTGCTTGTGCACAGAGGCTTTCCCTCTCTGGCCACTCAGAGGAACTCTGCGGCCACCACTGTGTCCATTAACCCAGATAAACCTGCTGGATGGCCAATAGTTCGTAACCTGTGACCCCCGTCAGCAGGGCCATCAGTAGCCCTGTGAGTGAGGCCATCCAGCCCTCAGCTAGCCCGTACATGACTTCAGCACCCCCAGCTGACTGCAGGCTCTTGTGCCAGCCCAGCTGACACCATATGGAGCAGAGACCAGCTGTCCTGGCTGCACTAAGCCAACTTGCGCACCTGCAGAACTGTGAGTCAATCAATACATGATTGCTGTTTCGGGCCACTTGTTTCAGTGTGATCTGTTACTCGGCAAAAGCTGACTGATACAATACAGCTCTTTCCGTGGTCCCTCCTGCCCAGGCCTCACTTACCTTCCTGGGCTCCAAATTGGTCCGTATGGGTGTTAAGGAACAATTGTTACCATCATTTTTATGTAGTATTCCGAATTTTTTTAAAAAAAAGATTTAAGGTCTTTTGAATTTGAGATGGTATGGGTTAGCTTTAATTTTCATTACTAACCCAGTCACAGAAGGGTGGCAGCAGGGAAAGCAGCCATACTATCCTCTGTGCTATGGAAGCAGAGTGTGTGCATGAACCTTTTACATGTGTGACTGTCTCAGAGCTACAGAAACGAACAGGAAGAAGCTCCAGATACGACCTCCCTCACTGACAAAGGAAGAAATGGGCCCTCAAAACTTCTTGGGACTTTACTTTTTAACATTTTAAGGTTTATTTTACCCAGTTTAATTGAGACAATGTCAATAATAAAAAAAAATAAAAAAAGATCAGTGCCTGTAATATCGCTAGCGGTCCTTCCCGGAAGATATGCAATGTTATGTATGGTCCGACCATATGGGGACAAATTACAGGACACGGGTGCCTAAGCCAACCCATGCTCCTCTCTCACAACACCACTGCCTTTCGGTCCCCTCACAGTCAGACCAAGCAAGCCCGGAACTCAGAGCAAGAGCTGAGCCCATCGTCAGTCAGGAGGAGTTTTACCTCGTGATGTCTGCGATGCCGTAGCATGGCTTTTGTGGTCAGACACGGGAGTGGCATCCTTCTGTGGAGAATGCTAATGCTGACATTCTAGTCCCAAGCGGCACTCAATGTCGTCACCACCAACTGCCAACCGTGCCCCCAGGTTCTTGACAACCAGCTCATCAGATGTCAGGAGCGCGGCGATGAGTCTGCACGGAGCCATTGAGAACGCCTGCTCCTTCCCATCTGTACTCACCCCTGTTGCATGACTTGATGAGTGATGACAGGATGATGTCTCTGTCGCTTTAGAAACATGGCATTGTTAAGTGATGGCTCGATTGCAAAGCAGACACCCTGGGGAGATGTTTCCGGAAGAGCACTCTTCCTGCTAGCCCATCCCTGTGCACAGAGTTTGACAACAGTTAACATCGAGGCCATGCAAACAAGTCTGAGAAGCACAGGATGTTTGATTTGGGGGCCTGAGGCCCCACCCAGGACTTCACCCTTGGACATTTTTGGGGTGAGGTTAGAGGGGGTAGAAAATCAAGTCTTGGGTGTCCTCTGAGCAGATAGAACAAGGAAGCATAGACACAAAGATATATCCTACACCTGCAGGTGATCAGCAGCAAATCACCTGGACCTTCTTCAGCAAATCAGCATTGAGGCCCAGAGGCCACGCCCCTTCCCTAGCAGCCAGTGTGCCTGACCTTTTAAGCACTCACCCTTCCACAGGGAGACAGAGCTAATGGGAGAAGTTATCCAAACCTCGGAATGTAGACCTGGTTGGAGGCTGGAGGCCAAGTCACATGTTACCGCAGGGACATTTAAGGGTGCCATGTATTGATGTGTTCACATCACCGAGGGCTGTGACCCAGGAAGCTAAATGAAAGAGAAACAGGACACGCTCCTGAGTGAACTTGGGACAGAGGGGCAGGGTCTTCTCTGGAAGATCCATGAGGCTCACGAGGTAGGAGACACCCCTCCTCGGCTCTTTTTACCAAAGGGCCTTGTTCTTAGTTTCCTGACCTGCTACTTACTCTCAGCTCTGCCTGTTTCCCACCCATTCAACTGAGGAAAACCCTGACTTCTGACTGGGGCTGTCCACAATGGACCCCAGCTAGCCCTAACTTAGCATGGGCTGGACAAATGGTTTGGGTTTGTTATTTTCTGTATCATTCAGAAGAAGAAGGTTTTCAAATCCTCTTCTTTGTCTTTATTAGGCAGAATCATCCCAAATGAAACCTACAAGCATTTTTTTCCAATCTACAATTTGCAGAATTGATCTTGAACCAGAGCCTAATCAATACACAGCCTTTGCCTCCTTCTCTTCTGCTGTTATCTCCTCCCTAAGGATGTGTTTGGCCAATGTTACTTGATATGGATAAAGAGCAGTGTCTGTGTGGACGTGGCAATAGATCTCAATTCCCCAGAAAACCTCTTTAAAAAACACCGTTCGTGGCAACTAGATATTTTTCTATTCTGTTTTAGAGCAAAAAAAAGAAAATAACAGAACCAGGATGATATATCATATTCTGGTTACATATAGATTTTGTATCAACATTATCTTAGCTGTGATCTCCAGAGCATGGTACATGCACACACACACACACACACACACACACACACACACACACAATGCAGAGTGTGCTTCTAACATTGAGGAATTGGAAATAAATGGCTTCCACCAAAAGGCAAAGACAGAAGGTAACACGGATTTGTAATGTGCTTCGGAGACCTGAACGTAACATCAAAGAGAGTGTCCCTTCAACCGCCCCAACCCACAGTGGCCCCTGGAGAACCCCAGCAAAGACCCCTACGTGCAGGCAGAGCTGAGGCACTCCCCAGGGCTTCTCCTTGTGAGGGTCTCAGATAAACCGTGGCCACTTAGCTGCTGGGAGAGCTTTGATAGAGGAAACCGGGGAGGCTTCCCGTGGCGGACCGATGAAGAGACAGCCCCTAGACCAGCGGTTCTCAACCTGTGGGCCCTGACCCCTTTGAGGGTTGATTGACCCTTTCACAGGGGTCGCCTAAGACTATTGGAAAACACCTATTTCCCATGGTCTTAGGAACCAACACACCGCTCCTCGGTGTAGCAAAATGTAGCCATGTCGTTTACTGTTGTTATATTTAGACTGTTACCCATGCTATACCACGATTCAAGACAAAATTTCATTTATTTGTAATTAGAAATAAATATTTCACAATATATAATTACATATTGTTTTTATGATTAATCACTATGCTTTAATTATGTTCAATTTGTAACAATGAAAATACATCCTGCCTATCAGATATTTACATTACAGTTCATAACAGTAGCAAAATTACATTGATGAAGTAGCAACGGAAATAATTTTATGGGTGGGGGTCACCACCACATGAGGAGCTGTTTTAAAGGGTCTCGGCCTTAGGAAGGTTGAGAACCGCTGCCCTAGACAGTCAGACTCAGAGTAGCCAGCGCTTCCCTCAGTGTGGTCTGCCATGAAGCCGAGGCTAAGACAGGAGGAGACATGCCAGGGATGTGTCCAGGGAAAGCGTGAAGATAAGATGGATTTGGGGAGCGTCTTCCTGCCTGTTGCCCCGGGGAAAGGGAGGGGGAAGGAGGTGGTGTTGGGAAGGACGCGTCTTGGGCTGCAGCAAAAGCTCCAAAGGGTTTTGGCCAGGGCGATGGGCTTTCCCTGCCGCCTAATTGATAAAGTGCCATAAAAAAGATTAGGACCGAATCACCGCCGTTAAGATGAAGGATAAAACAACAGGGGCAGGCCGAATCCGCTCAGTTCCACTCAATCTGTCTTCCAAATCACCAGCACCTTGTCCTCTCAGCGATTTATGAGGCTAATGGCTTAAGCATCATTCCTGCCGCTGGACACAGAATGGCTCCCAGAGCCAGGGAAGGCACAGTTTGCACAGGGAATGTCCTTTCTTTCTTTCTTTCTTTTCTTTCTTTTTTTTTTTTTTTTTAAGAAATATACTATGTCCCTTCCCAGCATTTGCTCAGAAATAACAAAATTTAAACCCAGAGTTCAGGACTCTGATTTCTTTCATTTCTTTTCTTTATTTCAGGCAAAATGTGGCATAACTTACAGCAGAAGGATTATGCCATCACCGCGGACACCTCCTACTACACAGATACTCGTGCTTTCATGGTATTGTCATTTTTATTTGGAGCGACACTTTCCCATACTTGGTCGACCAGTAGAACCAAAACAGACTTTGTGGTGGGAGCTGTGAGCTGGGTCTGAGGTTTCCTTCGTACACTGTCTGATACTTTATACGCTAGGAACACGGGGCAGGGAGTTAGCAGGCTCATGGTCAACCAGCCCCTTCTATTCGGCAAAGCCTTCACGGTGCTATTTGGGTCTCGTTGCCAGTCCCACAGAAAGACCATTGGGATTTGACGTTCAGTCCTCTGCGGCGATGGGAAGTAATTAGTTGTTCACAATCATCACAGGAGACAGAGGCCGAGGGGGTTTTCCATCTCAGACTTCCTCAGGTTTGGAAGCCTGAGCTCTTGCACAGGGTTACCCGACGAGAGAGCCAGGGACATGACCCCGCAAAGGACGTGACGTCAACGCAGAACTCATGACTGAGTTTATGACCAGGGACCCAAGGACCCCTGGCTCCTACCCTGCTGGTCGCTCCTCCTCCAACGGGCTTCCCAAAGTAGCTACTCAGCCAAGAACAACAGCCAATGGAAGTCGGAGCCCCTCGGAGCTAGGGCGAAGGATGTGTTTGTTGGATATTCAGGGGACCCCATATCTGCAAATCCCCGCATCTGTTCTGACACAACAGGGCCCAGGATGTAAAGGTATCCCCAGGGCACCATCTGTCTCTGCCCTTTGCTTGTCTTTCTTCTAGGTCACCCTCTTCTCGGGTGGCATCTCTGCATGGGAGCCCAGGACGCTCAGGTAGACACCCCACCCACTGCTCAGCAAGCAGAGAGAGAGCTGTGGACCCGCCAACATGTGGGATTCACTCGGATCTGATCTGATGGGGCCACATGCCCAAGTCCCACCTGTCACTGGACGGGAGTTTGGAATATGCTGACCAGCAGTCCTTGTTCATGCATCCCTACCCGGAAGCAGGTCATGTCATGCAGAGAGTCACACGGACCAGCGGTGGAGAAGGGACAGGTCCCTGAAAGAAAACTGTCCCAGTGCCAGCAAGAGCACTGGGTGAGGGGACATGAGCATCAGCAGACATCCACTACCCTACACCTCCAATCCGGGTCTCCCATCATAGCTGAAAGCGTCTACCGCAAGAGGAAGAGAGCGAGTGAGAGAGATCGACAGAGACAGGGAGGCAGAGCGAGCCTTCAATACAAAGCCGGGGAAGGCCTGATGCTCCTTCTCAGCCCTGGTGCGGGGCCTGCATCGCTGTGATTAGAAGATAGACAGTTCATCGGATTCCTGGCTGTGTCCTTCGCTTAGCCTTGAGCATCCTGCCATCAGGAATATGCCTTTATCGCCTGCAACCACTTCGCATGGAAACTGATCTCAGTAGGCGCCCAGGAGGCTGGTGAAATGTCTTTCCGAGAACATGCAAGGTTTACAGGAAACGCCCTTCCAGACGTTTGCTTGAAACTTAGAAACCAGGGGTGGCCAAGTCCACAGGCCCAGTTATCTGTCCCATAGAAACCGTGAGCGGCACAGCGCAGTGCGACTCTGTGCCTTCTGCTAGGCTTGTTTCCCTAATGCTGCTACACAGTCTAAGCGGGTTCCTAAAAAGGCTGCCTCATGAAGGAGACGGCACAGCTCGGTTAGGACATCAGATGGCCTCAAATCTCAAACCACCGCTTCTCAGAAGCTGGGAATCACTCAGCACCCACCCTCACCCCCACCTTCTCTCTTCTGCCTGTGAGGAGTTGGGTGGGGGGGCGGTCTGGAAGTGCCTGCGATGTGATAGCCACGCAACAGATGCTGACCCCGCCAGGCCTTGGTAGGGAACCTACTAAGACCCAGCCACTCGGGCTGCCCAGGGACCCAGGGTGGCACTGGGAGGACCCTGGGCACCCAGTGGTGAAACACTGCTGCTGAGGGGACAGCTACTGGGAGAAGGACACAAACCAGCAGGCCCATGAGCTGGCTCCTGGAATCTGCTCTCTCCCTCCCCATTCCTTTATTGTCTGTTCCTGGGGAACCAGACTTACGGATAGAATAACTCTCAGTTTCCCATCTCGGGGGACAGAACACACAGAGGGCCTGACACTGAGGCCCTGGAACTTTCCGTCAAAGGGGCACCCACCTTGCTTAGTGAGCGGTGCTATCAGTGCCCCCCACTGCCATCCCCGCTGTGTTCCAGCCTCTGAGGGCTCCCTGTCCTCCTGCCTGAGACAAACCTGTCATGGTCCAGGACAGGCCCCCTCCTCTGCACCATCTTTCAGTCTGTCGTTAGGAAGCATCCATCTTACATAAAAACTGCTGTTTGAAATTTGAACCTTGCTATTTGGCTTCTGTAAATGTTTGCTTGCTTAAATAATAAGGAAAATGAGACTATTCTCACTTCAGAGAGGCCATTAAACTTTCCCAGGACAAAATAACCAGTGCTGGCACCAGGCCGGGCCTTTGGTTGAAGTCTCAAGGCCTCAGCACATAGGGGCCCTTTAAGAACTTGCAAACGGGTGGGAAACATCCCATATTTGGGATACAAAGAAGGTAAAAAACATAAAGAGAAAATTTCTGCATGTTGGGGCCCAGAATTTGAGAAACATTTTCCTCTGGACCCTCGCGAAATAAATGTAACTCCAAACTCTCCGAGCATGGTTTGATTATTCCGGTTCTCTGTAACAATTAAGAGGATAACAGTTTCATTCTTTTTTTAAATATATGTGTGTTTTATTTCAGAGAGGAAGCAAGAAGGAGAGATAGAAACATCAGTGATAGAGAGAATCATTGATTGACTGCCTCCTGCACCCACCCCTACCCCACCCCACACACACATACACACCCCCACACACACACTGGAGAGCGAGCCAGCAACCAGGGCATGTGCTCTGGAGGGGAATGGAACCGTGACCTCCTGGTTCATAGGTTGACGCTTAACCACTGAGCCACGCCGGCTGCGTGACAGTTTTGTTCTTAAAATAAACCAGGCAATGTAACAAGGAGAAAGGAACCTGACAGTCAGTCAGTTTCATGAAACAAACAGCAACTGGTGGATTCAATCAGCTGAGCATTTCATCTCATGAAGCCAACACTTGTTCCATTTATCTGCGACTCACGTGTCTGATCGCCACCGGGGTTTCTTATCCGTGGCAGTTGCTTTCAGAAGCCCTGTTCCCGCTCTCTCTGTCAATCCAGCCCCTTCCCCATGGTGGCTGTCTTTCCTCTTGGTACCATTGTGTGATGTCTCTCCCTTACGTGCCACGCCTAACTTACTTGCTCCCATTAGCATGGTGCTCCTCTGTGAGTCAGGTCTGAGAGTAATGAGTAGGAAGCAGGCTTTGCTTAGCAAGTGCTCACTGTCCGCACTCCAGAGATGCCCGAGCTCAGGGAGTGAGCACTCATGTGCTGTGCTGGGTGGAAATGGCGCCCTGAGTGTCTGAGGGAGGACACACTGGCAATAGAAATGGAGATCCATGGGCCACTGTCGGCAGGAAGCCCGGTCACAGGAGTGGGATCCAGGCACAGGCCGGGGTGGATCTGCAATGGATGGAGAACTCTCCCTGAGGCAGCAGTGGCCTCTGTGGCACTCTCTCCCCACGGGTGCTGGTCTGAGCTGGATGAAGAAGGATGGTTCTGAGATGGGCAGGGTGTGCGGCCTGAGTTCCAGCAGTTTCTGCAGAAGCAAATCCCAGCTCAAGGTGGGAGGCTGTGCTGGGCAGGGGGAGGTTGTGCCACTCCTTCAGG
Source organism: Lasiurus borealis (assembly GCA_004026805.1). Classification (NCBI taxonomy): domain Eukaryota; kingdom Metazoa; phylum Chordata; class Mammalia; order Chiroptera; family Vespertilionidae; genus Lasiurus; species Lasiurus borealis. Next base: position 10,756 of record PVJN01009448.1, read on the forward strand.
CAGCCGGTCACGGGGTTTGCTCTGAAGGCGAGGTCTCTGCGGGCTCTGCGTGGGCCACTCGCTGAGGCTGCGGTCCCTGCTGCCTTGTGAAGGGGCCAGGCAGCCATTGGACTTGCAGCTGGTTGCTCAGGGTGACCTCAGTGAGAACACTTGCTATGAACACCTGATGATCCTCAGCAGAGCAGACCCTTTCAGATATTACACCACTGACATTCTGGTGCTGAAAAGCACCGTGATCTCCTCTCCTGCATTTACAGAATGAGCAGAAAGTGGTAGGTCCAGCAAGCGGTGCAGCGAAGACAGAAATCTTGAGTTCTGTTTGCTTTCACATGGATGGCCATTTTTGCAAAAAGTATGCACCATTTTCTAAATTACCCGCTCACAGAAGCTGCTCTGCCTGTAGGCTACCTACCCCTGACCTGAAGGCTCCTGGTGATAAATGCCAGGCAGCCACCAGCAGGAGAAGCGAGGAGCAGGAGGGCTGTCTTCCACCCTGCAAAAGCTGCTCTACTCAGGAGGAGTGCCTCGGTGAAATCACACTTACTTTCCAGGAAGCACCACTTGAGACCGGAGCTCAGAGCTTGTCCTGAAGCAGAAGTGCGGGCCATGTAGGTGAGAGGCCAATTGCTCCTCGGGAGACACACATGGCTTCTGCCCAGTGGCTGGTTATAGGTGAGCATTTGCATGTGCAGAGATGCAACATGCAATCCATCGTGCCCCGCAGAGGGAGGCCCCGCCCACCTGGTGCATTCCACCAGTTGGTGGCCCAAGCTTCCCTCTGCAGGGTGATCATGGGACGATGGTCGGGCCCCCAACCAATTGCTTCGCACTCGCCTTGACTGGCCTGGTACCAATGGGTGTCATAACGTGGTTGTCGGGAAGGTCGTCCGGACGGTCGTTCTTCTGTCGGGTCGTTTGGTGGGTTTGCATATTATGCTTTTATCATTATGGGCTGTTTTCAAACTACAAATGAGTTCCTAGTCGTGCTCATGCTAGTTGGCCTAGAAATGAATTTTTCTGGAACAGAGCCCGTTTATATCATGAGCGCTGCATTTATTCCACAAACAGGTTTGCCCCAGTTAGGGTAGAAAGGGATTCTGACCACGTTTACTATTAAGAACGAGGTAACAGTTACTGAAGACTCAAAGCGATATTATCAATGCTCTTTCGGGAGCTCTCGGAAAGCCCAAAGGCTGCCAGTTGGAAAGTCTTGGAGGTAATATTCCCACTGCCAACTCTTCTCACTGGTTTCTGAGGTCTTTGTTGTATGCCATTGGCTTTCTCCCTTCCTTGGCACGCATCTGAGTGTCTCTGTTTGCAATGCGTAGGACAGACACTTGTAACATCTCATTCCCCCGTGTCCTTCCTTCAAAGACCCTCGGTCAACCAGGCAATGTCTCATTTGGTTTTGACTTGCATTTCTCTAATGACAAGGGATATCAAGTATCTGTTCGGACATTTGTGTGTCATCTTTTGGAGAAATGTCCATGCATGTCCTTTGTCCATTTTTTAAACTGGGGTTTTTGCTAGTTCAAGGTATTAAGTTATAAGAGTTCTTTATATGTTAACCAAGGAACTTACATGCATACATGCATTACCCATGAACACAGACAATAGGTTGGTAAAGACCTGGGTTGGGGCGGGATCTGGGTGAAAGGAAGCAATGGAGGGCAGGCGGGAATGGGGGACATCTGTAATATTCACAACAATAAAGATTTAAAAAAACTACCATACAATATGATTTTTTAACTAATTACATAGCAATTATTTATCATGGTTATTGATGAGTGGTGATATTGGGGTAATTTTTTATATTTTAACATTTTCTAATTTTTATACAGTGAAAACTTTATTACAAAATGTCTAATATAATAAAGACAACAAGGAGAACAGTTGTCTTCTCAGTGATTGCTTGGTAAAATAACCAGAAGCCTCTGGACATTTAGCCAGCAGAGTGGCCAGCGATCCCTGTCTCAACGCGATCCACGTTATTCACGGGCTGGAGCGCTCCATCTGGGGAGCACAGATGGCCGGGACTCCTGCCTTCCGGTGCTTGCGTCTTCGTGCGTCATTTGCATTCACGTGTGTCATGTTCTAAAATGTTACTATAATTTCAACAAAATCTAAATCAGTCCTTGAATCGCTGCATCAGATTGACAGAGTCCTCGAATCACTTCCGAAGAGGCTGGCTCCCAAGTGCGAGAGATTATTCCCAAGAGACCCCCTGCCTCCAGAAAGGTCTACAGGCCCCGAGCCTCCATGAAGCTGTGAACATAGCGTGTGAGGGTGTTGAGAATGAGGGCGAAGATCTTTCCGGTGGGACTGGGAATCATGTTAGGAGGGTGGGGGACATTTTTCTTTTCTTTTCTTTTTTTTCTAAACATATTGTATTGATTTTTTTACAGAGAGGAAGGGAGATAGAAAGTCAGAAACATCGATGAGAGACATCGATCAGCTGCCTCCTGCACGCCCCACAGTGGAGATGTGCCCGAAAGCAAGGTAATGCCCCCAACCAGAATCGAACCTGGGACCTTTCAGTCCGCAGGCCGACGCTCTATGCACTGAGCCAAACCGGTCTCCGCGGGGGGCATTTTTCATTAGAACTGGCAGGTGAGGACTGGAGAATGCAGAATGGGTCTTCCCTTTACAACCAATAGTTCCATCCTAGGCACACAGTGAGTTCCCAGCCTATGCACTGCCTTCATAAACATTTCCACTGGGACCAATAACACAGACCACTAGCTGAGGCTCTTTCCACACTGCCTTTTTTGTGTGGCTATATTAATATATATTTCTCTGTCTTCCTTGCCTTTAAAAAAACTGAATTGATTTCTTTGGGCAGCATATAAATTGGTTAACAAGAGATGGAGGAAAGCTGAAAAGCCATGAACAGGGAGCAGCATCACAGACTTAATGTGCAGGTCATGGGCATGTGTGATTTGAACCTCCCTCTCAGATTTGGGAAATCTACCTCTACGATATATTTTTAATCCATGGCCTGGTTTCCCTTCCCAGCCTGATTGCCTGAGACCTGAACGATTCTGGAGCTTAACCAAATCATCTTCAGCTTTTATGGAATAAATAAAACTCTTTTAAAAATAAAAATAGCTCTGGTGATGAAGGGGAAGGAGTGTTAGGGTGATAGAGGGATTGAGCAAAAAAAAGAGAGAAAAAGAGAGAACTCATGGACATGGACAAAAGTGTGGTGATTTGGGGAGGAGCATGGGTGGAGGTGGAAAAGGACATAGAAGACCTAGAAGTGACAAATGGTGATGGAAAAAAGATAATACGCACAAAAACTCTTTGCAAATTGAAAGCCTATACAAATGTCATAACCATATTTGAGACAAGTCTTTGTATAAACTTTTCCTTTGTTCAAAAATAAACATACTGAGGAATTAAAAAAAAAAGAAACTCCATTGAAGATTCTGTAATATACGTGATAAAAAGCCATTCTCTTAATGTGGTAAGAACTATATTTTCTATAGACATAATTTTCACTCTCTTGGCACCTGTGTTGTGTCTCTGAGAAACCATGAAGATCTTCAAAGTCCTGTCACATGGGGAGGTGGGGCTTCTGAGGAAACTAAGACCAAAGCAGAAAGGTCTCTGACTGTATTTGAAACTGACAGAACATAAAGTTCTATCACTGACCATCTCATGTCCCTCTGAGAAGTAACTGAAGAACATAAATGGTAGCAGGATGTTTAGACGTACCCCCAGGTACAATAGATAGGAAGGTCCTAACGGAAATGCCAGAGATGAATCACAATAGATTAAACCCCAAAACTACAAGCAGATACGATACTCAGGAACTTCTCACTACCAGGTGGGGAAAGATGGGATATGACAGAGGAGACAGACAAGACTCTGAAGAGAGTTCAGTCAGCATGAGCTACACTGCAAACTTCACCCCAAGGCTGAGGGTGGGTGCCAGAGAGGTGGTGAGCAAAGCTCACCTTACCTGTGTGGACCACCTTACCTGGGGTGCAGTGAGGGGGCAGGCACATGTCTGATTCCTCTTGCGACTTCTCATGTTCCAGAGACTGGTTGGCTGGCTGCATTACAGAGCGTTCTAAAGAGAGATGGCAGTCATGTTGGGATTGGCTTCCTCCCAAGTTCAAGTTCAAGAGAGAAGAAATGTGCGTAGGCAGAAATCTCATGGACTTGGATTGAGGCCAGCACTGCTGGCACGGAGCCGGCATATAATGAGGAAGCTGACTCCGTGTTTGGGGTCTGACTGCCGACTGATCTCAGCTTCATTCCTTTTTCCCTTATGCCCCACACCTGCACAAGCTGTGGGGAATGCCGCGAGGCTCCCTCCACTGAGGCTGGAGGGAGGGTCAACTCAGGCACGCCCATGATCTGCACATTAAAAGCCCGGGCTTGTCTCCTTCTCTTTCAAGACATGTAGGACCTTGAGAATCCAAGATGGCGGCATAGGTAAACACCTACACTGCTGCCTCACACAACAATTTCAAAACTACAACTAAAAGACAGAATGGACATCATCCAGAACCACAGGAAAGCTGGCTGAGTGAAAATTCTACAACTAGAAGGAAAGAGAGGGGCTCACAGAGACCCAGAGGAGCTGCAAAAAGCTGAGGTACAGAGACGTTCGCATGGAGAGAGTGTGTGCCGGAGAACCTGGCTGGCTTTCTCTGGCGGGAGGGAGACTGAGACTCTCAAAGGCATTGAACCCCTTATCATGCGACACTAAACCCCAGATCCAGCCGCAACTCATATGGGGAGAATTTGGACTGTGAGGAGGGAGAAGTGCATGGAAGTTTAGGGGAGTCTCAAAAGATCAGAGGTCTGGTGATGTACATGGCACTGTGTGAGGAGGACAGACTGCTGATTGTGCTGCTGGCTTTCATGAGTAGGCCGGAGACAGACCCTCCCAACTGCACCACTTCTAGCTCCACTAAACCCCGGTTTTGGGCAAAACCCTGAGGACCCAGACTCATATGGTCCCAGAGCACAGGGGAACTGGAGGGGCAGCAGTCTAGAGGTACTGAGAGAGAGAGAGAGAGAGAGAGAGAGAGAGAGAGAGAGAGAGAGCATGCACAGGGACTGCTGCAGCGATTACCCAGTCACCTGAGACTCAGGGGCCGTGGAGGGTGGGACTGACTGGAAGGCAAGGCGGTCCCCTTAAGCCCTGAGACTCCATCCATCCCAAGCTCAACAGAGAGGCTTTTGCAGTTTTACAAGTCTGGTATCATAAGGCTGAATCCAACACAGAAGTTCTCCAGGCATAGTGAAAATGTCGAGACAAAGGAAGGGAAGGGATCACAAAGAAATGGAGGAAAACAAATGACTGCATATAGAGTTCAAAACCACGCTTATAAGGTTTTTCAAGAATATCCTAGAAAAGTTGGATAAAATTAGCGAGACCCAAGAGGAGATGAAAAAGAACCAACTGGAGATGGAAAAGGACCAACTAGAAATTAAACATACATTGACTGAAATAAAAAATATTATACAGAGACCTAACAACAGACTAGAGGAAGGCAAGAATCAAGTAAAAAATTTGAAATATAAAGAATCAGAAAACACTCAACTGGAAAAGCAAGAAAAGAATCCAAAAATGTGAAGATAATGTAAGGAGCCTCTGGGACAGCTTCAAGCATACCAACATCAGAATTGTGAGGGTGCCAGAGAAAGAGAGAGAGCAAGATACTGAAAACCTATTTAAAGAAATAATGACTGAAAACTTTCCACATCTGGTGAAAGAAATAGACTTACAAGTCCAAGAAACGCCCAGAACCCCATATAAAAGGAATCCAAAGAGGACTACACCAAGACACATCATAATTAAAATACCAAGAGCAAAAGACAAAGAGAGAATATTGAAAGCAGCAAGAGAAAAACAGTTCATTACCTACAAGGGAGCACCCATTTGACTGTCAGCTGATTTCTCAACAGAAACCATGCAGGCCAGACGGGAGTGGCAAGAAATATTCAAGGTGATGAATAGCAAGAACCTACAACCAAGAATACTCTATCCAGCAAAGCTATCATTCAGAATTGAAGGGCAGATAAAGAGCTTCACAGATAAGAAGAAGCTAAAGGAGTTCATCAACTCCCAACCAGTGTTATATGGAATGCTTAAAGGTACTTTTTTAGAAGAGGAAGAAGAAAAATGTAAAAGATAAAAAATTATGAACAACAAATACATATCTATCAACAAGTGAATCTAAAAATTAAATGAATTAAAAATTTGATCAACAGAATAAACTGGTGAATATAACAGAATCGGGAGCATAGAAAGGGAGTAGACTGATAATTCTCAGGGGGAAAGGGATGAGGGGTGTACAGGGAGAGACTGGACAAAAATCACCTATGGATGAGGTCAACAGGAGGGAGGTAAGGGTATTGGGAAGGGTGGGAGCCGGGTGGAGGGGAGCTATGGAGGGGAAAAAAGAGAAACAAATGTAATAATCTGAATAATAAAGATTTAATTTTTTTAAAAAAAAGACATGTGGGACCTGCTCAGGAGGCCTCCCTGCTCTCCCCAGAGACCTCAGTGAGGAGACCTTCCTGGAGCCCATTCCAGGTTCTCTGAGTAAAGCATGGTGCCGCGCCCGCAGTGCGATGCTCTAGGCGCAGGGCGGGGCCTCCAGCCAGGAACAGGAGAATTGATCCAAATTCCCTCTCCTCCGAAGAATCAATATCTATCCGGACAACAAGCATGTTCGCCGATGATGTTGTGTAGTGATTTGTGGTTTACAAAGCACTTTCCCATAGCTACCTTAAGTTTTTATAGCAGAATCAATATGTATAATGCAACACATAAGTACACATAACATTACAGATTGATTTGTGGTCTAAAAGACACGTTCCAGCTGCTGTTTAGCATTTATGACAGCCGCATCAGCACAGTAGACTCACTTCAATAATGCTAATTGCCAAAACCGAACATTGTCTCGCTCATAGAAAGACATGGACAGGAGACCAGAAGGCTGGTCCACCTTCATTGCCCTGAAAGGTCAGAGCTCATCATTCACTGTTTAGTGGAAACGTTGGTCTCTGAAGCAGCCTCCACCTGTTTGTCTCATGTAAACTTCTGTTCTTGGAATTTCCTACCTAAAGGCTATGAGTGTGTACCATGGTCTTAATAAAAGGGAGAGCAAGGCCAGAGCAGTGAGTAGTCCTCCCACTAGAGATGGGCTCCTGCCTGGCCCCCCAATATTCCCAAATTAATACTTTTCTAGTCTCTTTTCATTTGTGTGCAGCCTCCTCCAGACCCCAAACCCCGAACCGGAACCCTGAACCATGAGGCACGTGAAAGGGATTCCCACCCATCCAGGGCTCCTCAGTGGATTGCCCCAAAGAGGTGGGCCAGCAGCAGGCGCAGGTCTTCGGGAACCCTGGTGGAAGCTGCACCCAGTAGCCACCGGGCCCCACCTCCACTGTGTGTGCAGCCATCTTGTGACGGCATGAGAACCACCTCAGCTTTGATTAGTAAGATAAGAAGATGACATTTAGTTGAACAAAATTGGGGTGATCATCTCACAGTGTGTGTCCATGAAACCATCACGCTGTGTGCCTTAAACTGATCCAAGATGCACGCCCATTATTTCTCACTGAAACTTGGGAAGGGGAGGAACCCACGTCCACGCACTGGAGATACAAAAAGAAAATCTGAAAATCATGATAGACTGAAGGAGCTAAACTAACGCACAAATAGTCTGATCGGCGACGGAACTAGGGATTGTTCCAAACCAAACGCGGGGGAGAGATAGAAAGTGAGGATGAGGCCCTGCTTCTGGGACTCGGAGGCAGGAAACAACTACCAGCCCCATGAACACAGGGCAAGGACCAGCCCTGGGCACAGCAGCACCAGTACGCGGGGTGGGGTGCCCAGCTGACACGACACCTCCGCTCATCCTGCAGCCCAGACCTGGACCACGCTCCTTCTAGAAAACAAGCAGAATGCCCCCAGTGGCCACGAAGCATGGCACTGACCAGACACAGCCCGGGCACGATGACACTAAAGCTACACTATACGTGCCATCCCTTTGTTTCATTCACCGGGATCTCCTTTTTCTCTCTACTCAGCTCTGCACTGCTGACGTGGACCAAGGCATCTGGACTGAATGACATGAACAATTCCTGTGAAATTCCCTTTTTTTTTTTTTTTTTTTTTTAGTGAAATTCACTGGGCTGACATTGGTTAACAAGATTATGTAGGTTTTGGGTGTACATTTCTGATACATGATCTGTAGTTGGCATTGTGTGCCTACCACCCACAGTCAAATCACCTTCCGTTGCCGTATACAGTGGTACCTCGAGATACGAGTGCCCTAACATATGAGATTTTTGAGATGCAAGCATCGAGCGAGCGATTTTTGCTTTGAAATACGAGCAACATTTGAGATAGGAGTAATCTCGCGGATGGGCCGGCTGCACAGGACCCACCAGTTCACCGCGACTGGATCATCTCATCGTTTCTCACCCCTCAAGGTTACGGAACGAATTAAACTCGTATCTCGAGGTACCACTGTATATTTGACTTCCTTTACCCTTCCCTCTGGTAATGACCCCCGCCCCCTTTCCTCTGGTAAGGACCATACTGTTGCATGTGTCCTTGAGTTTTTGCTTGTCTTGTTTGTTTGCTTGTAGCTTTCAGTTTTATAGCCCACGTATGAGTGAAATCATACGGCTTCACATCTGTTTCAGCATACAGACCTCGCCGCTGACTTCTCGCTGCCTGTATGTGGCCCTCATGCCTTACAACGGCCCCTCCGGCCCCTCCAGCCTGGGGTGACATCAGCTCTCCACGGCTGGTGCTCAGAGTAGCTCTCTGTCCCCAAGTGTCTCATTCGCCCGTCGCTTTATCAATAGCTGTGTTATTAAAGTGTCCTCGGTTACTCCATCTGAGTGGGCCATCTGTTTTCTTCTAGGACTCTGCCTGATGCCGCTTCCCTTCCTTCTTCTTTTTACAGCATAAAGTTAAGAAGAAAAGAGTCATAACAATATATGTTTAAGGCATCGGAGGACCCGGTTGTATTAGGAACCTCATAAGTAGGTTTATTCAATAAAGATGCCTCTAGTCTTTATGAAGAGGGCCTCTCCTGGATTATGGCTTAGTTATTATGTTTGAATTCCCGCACAGAAAAGCTAATAATCTGAAACAATCTTTCTCAGGGAAGGAGTTCCAAAAATGTGAAATTATATTGGAGCCAAGAATGGGAAGTAGAAACCTAAGATCTTTAATAATGCTTCTGGAAGATGGATGCGGAGGGAGGAGGTAGAGCTAGCTAACAGTAAACTATGCCCCAATGAAAGTCTGTTTAGTTCAGTTCATGGCAATGGACCCATGTTGGTTTCCAAGTCTGACAAATGTACCTGGTGCCGGGAGGTGGTACCTCTGGGGTGGCAGGGGCTGGGGTGGGGGAGGGTGTGCCGGGGGAGCAGGGTGGTGAGAGCTGTCCAGGGGAGCGCTCTACGCTGTCTGCAACAATTCCAAAAGTCGAATAGTATTTCAAACTTTACAAGTTCATTTATCTTTTAAACGAGAACACCTTGGATTATAAATTATTGAACGTGTTCTCACACGTTGATGTCTAAGAGATTGGAGTCTTCTGAGCAAAATTTAAATTTCTTAGAAGCATGCTTCTTATAAACACCCACACTCTCATTGTTCCTGCTTGATTTTCAGGCCGTTTTCTAGGTTTTATCCAATAAACATGAGTTACTCCTTTAAGAAAATCATCACATTTCATTATAAAATCCGTGTCTGTTTTAGTTTAAAGAAGAAAGAGCTTCGGTGGGTCAATGGGTGGCCACCACCTGCTCTGTCGTCCTCCGTGGAGGTCATTGTCTGTTGCCAGAAAGCCCCTCCTCCGGTTCAGACTCTGTCTCCTCTTCAGGACCCACAGCTTCTGAGGAAGAAGTGTCTCCCTCTCCTTCCCGCCCCAGGCCCACATCCTTTTCCGTGGTCCCTCATAGAAACATGATGGCAGCTGGCACTTCGGTTGTCCTGCCAACCCCCACTCCCACAACAACAGCTTTCCTCACCAAGTTCCCAGCAGGCAGAAGTCTGGGGTGTCTGGAGCCTCCGGGTACATGGCCAAACTCCATGAGCCCTTTTGTCTTCATCCCAGTTTGTCATAAGAATATTACCGTTTTCTATGTGTGTTATAATCCACAAAGTGCTGGGAAGTCCACCTAAGACAGACCACATTAGGGTTCATTGTGGTTGAGGGGCTACCTGTCTGTACACTGGTCTCCCCAAGGCCACCACCTGCTCCTGCAGCCAGGTGAGCCAGGTGGGCCAGGTGGGTCATGTGGATCAGGTGGTCAGGTGGGTCAAGTGGTTAGGTGGGTCATGTGGATCAGGTGGTCAGGTGGGTCATGTGGATCAGGTGGGTCAGGTGGTCAGGTGGGTCAGGTGGTCAGGTGGTCAGGTGGGTCATGTGGATCAGGTGGTCAGGTGGGTCAGGTGGTCAGGTGGGTCAGGTGGTCAGGTGGGCCAGGTGGGCCAGGTGGGTCATGTGGATCAGGTGGTCAGGTGGTCAGGTGGGTCAGGTGGGCCAGGTGGGTCATGTGGATCAGGTGGTCAGGTGGGTTAGGTGGGTCATGTGGGTCAGGTGGTCAGGTGAGTCATGTGGGTCAGGTGGGTCAGGTGGATCAGGTGGTCAGGTGGGTCAGGTGGTCAGGTGGGCCAGGTGGGCCAGGTCGGTTAAGGTGGGCCAGGAGTGTTACCTCGATACCCACTGCTACCCTCCAGAGCCATCCCCCCTCTCCACTCTGGAGTCACAAGAACAACTCCAGTCCCCACCCCGCTGCCCATCAGAAATTCTCAGAACCTGATTAAGCTAAAACGCACTGTGAGCCACCAAGATGGGCCCATCATTCCACAGTAAGTGGCCTTAGAAACTCTGGGTTAAGTATTGCTATTGCATGTCTCAAAAAATGTAAAAATTGATTTACCATATGCTGCAGCAATCCCACTTCTAGATGCATACCGAAAGAGCTGCAATCGAGGACTTGAGTGGGTGTGTGCACACTCACACTGCAGCCTTATTCACAGTAGCCAGAGGTGAGGTCAATCCAAGCGTCCACTGGCAGATGGCGGATAAACAAAATGTGTGTATTCATAGAGTGGAATATTAGTGTCTTACAAGACAGGAAATCCTGACACCTGCTACAGCATGGGTAAAACTTGAAAACACGCTGAGTGCAATAAGACAGTTGCACAAGGCCAAACACTGTGTGCCCCCACTTGTATGAGGAACAGAGTCAAATCCATCGAGACAGGAAGTAGATGGTGGGGTGCAGGGGCTGGGTAGGAAGGATGGGGAGTTATTGTCCCAAGGGGACAAATTGCAGTTTGGGAAGATGAAAAATGTCCTGAAGATGGATGGTGGCGATGGTTGCAAACCAGCGTGAAAGTCCTTAGTGAATTATGCACACTTTAAAATTCTCTAAAAGCATAAATTTTATGTTACGTATATTTTGCCACAATAAAAATGTTCACGCAGCCAAAAATATTGCTGCTGCATATTGATGTTTCAGGGAATCACACAAGAAATGTGGTCTTCTAGGACTATCAAAAGTTGCACTCCATTCTCCTCTGTTTTCATCTTTTTATCATTTTTAATTCAATTTATTGAGGTGACCTTGGTTAAGAAAAGTATATAGGTTTCAAGTATACAGTTCTATGATACGTATTTTGGGTGCTCACCACCCAAAGTCAAATCTGCTTCTGTCAATGTACAACTAAGAAAGCAGATGCATATCCTCCCTTCCTCACAGAAGCAGGAACAAAGAAGCACAACCAGCTGAAACCAGTTTGGCTCAGTGGATAGAGCGTCGGACTATGGACTGAAGGGTCCCAGGTTCGATTCCGGTTAAGGGCATGTATCTTGGTTGCGGGCATATCCCCAGTGGGGGGCGTGCAGGAGGCAGCTGATTGATCTTTCTCTCTCATCAATGTTTCTAACTCTCTATCCCTCTCCCTTCCTCTCTATAAAATATCAATAAAATATATTTAATTAAAGAAGGAGGAGGAGGAGGAGAAGAAGAAGGAGAAGGAGAAGGAGAAGGAGAAGGAGAAGGAGCAGGAGCACAACCAGCAGAGCCAACCAGGGCACCGGCCCAATGCTTGGGCTGGAGAGAGGAAGCACAGCATGGGGCACACGCCCATTGGCCCCTGGCACTGGTCACTGCTGCTTTTCACTACATCATCCAGCCCTCTCACTTCCGCACGAAGATTGACTGCTCCCTTCTGCCTCCTCTGGAAGTGACATGCGGTCATGTGACTTGCAGCAAAGCCACCTTCAGAGGGAAGCTTTAAGAATCTGTGGGTCATGTGCCACTTTGTCTTTCTCTGGCCTAAGCAACTGCAGAAACATAGAGCTGGCCAGGCCGAAGTGCAGTGGGCATGTTTTGGGACCATGAAGTTAACCTTCCTTGTTTCAGTCTCTGAGAACCAGGAGGTATTTGTTACTCAGCATAGCGACACCCAGCCTAACTGACCTGTCACTAAAGCTGGACCCATTCTCCAGCACGTAGCAGAGTGTTTTAAAGGGAAGCAAAACCTTCAGGAGAAGATGACTGTCAAAGGAGAGATTAGGCTTTGAGCACTGGAGATACCAAGCCGGAAAACTCTGGATCTATTCCTAAGGGCCGAGAAGAAAGAAGCAACCAATTCTAAGCAGAACAACCTCGGGCAAGAAAGGCACGTGAACAGCAGAGGACAGGCAGAGCAGACCCGTGGGCAAGAGGGTTAGACGGACTAGGTGACCTGCTGATTCCTCCTCCATGCTCACTGTGGTTAACCAAGCCCTCCAGCTCCCCAGGGGACACCAGAAGCACAGGAGACACCTAGATCCTGGGGAATCTTCGGGCTCCCTCTCCTCCCCCATGTATTCAACCCAGACCCCAGAGGCTCCAGCATCAGCCCATGCTCAAGGATGGCATCATTCCCATACTTATGACCTCCCAAAATGCTTAGGATTACTTCCTGTTGGCCATCCAACATGGCTGAGCATTTCTACACAGGACAGAGGGTAAAGAGGAGGAAAAGGAAGAAGAGGAGGAGGAGGAGAAGGAGGGGGAGGAGGAGAAGGAGGGGGAGGAGGAGAAGAGGAGGAGGAAAAAGGAGGAGGAAGGAGGGGAAGGAAGAGGAGGAGGAAGAGGAGGAGGAGGAGGAGAAGAAGGAGGAGGAGGAGGGAAAAGAGCCTTAAGCAAATTCAGACTGTAACTACCTGGTAAGTACTGCCTCGTGCCCAGCATATAGAAGCATCTAGTAAATGATAGGGAATGAATTGCACAAAGTACTTTAAGCAAGGATGTAAGATGGGATTAAATCATTTTCCCTGCCCCGTGGGCTCATTAATACAGCCTGCTGACATTGGCGGTTCTAGCTAAAAAGTAGTAAATGATATAACCACTTGTATCTATTAATCAACTGAGTAGAAAACCGGAAATGTTAGGTGGAGTCATATAAAATTGCTGATGTTCATTATTTCTGACCACTCTGGATGACAATTTTTACCATTCAACCCTAACAGTAGTTCAAAATGATTCACCTGAGGGATTTGGAAACCACACCTGGTAGCTAGCTCTGGCTTTAACCAGTTGTTGCCCTTGCCTGTTCTCAGCAGAGGCCTACAGAGGCTGCACCGAGTCGTGGGTCCTGAGATGAGTGGATGAACCTGTTACAGAAAACCAAAATAATCAAACAATGCTCGGAGAGTTTGGAGTTACATTTATTTCTCGCGGGTCCAAAGGAAAATGTTTCTCAAATTCTGGGCCACCAACATGCAGAAATTTTCTCTATTTATATGTGTTCACCTTCTTTGTCTCCAACATATGGGATGTTTCCCGCCCCTTTGCAAGTTCTTAAAGGGCCCCTATGCGCTGAGGCCTTGAGACCTCAACCAAAGGCCTGGCCTGGTGCCAGCACTGATCATTTTGTCCAGGGGGAAGTGAGAATAGTCTCATTTTCCTCATTTTTTAAGCAAGCAAACATTTACAGAAATAAATGTAACTCCAAACCCTCTGAGCATGGTTTGATCATTCCGGTTAAAATGTCAAACAGCAGTTTTTCAATAAGATGGATGCTTCACACCCACAGCCCGGTCTCCAGCATCTGTGTGCGTGCTGAGGCTACTGTCTCCACTCCTCCCTCAGCCACTGATCGGGCTGCTGGACATGAGAAGCAGCCCCTCCTCCCGGAAAGACCAGGGACTCTGCCACAGGAGGCACAGGAAGAGTCTCAGCAAAGAATTAGCTGCAGCTGAAACCGGTTTGGCACAGTGGATAGAGCATCGGCCTGCGGACTGAAAGGTCCCAGGTTCGATTCCAGTCAAGGGCATGTACTTTGGTTGCGGGCACATTCCCAGTAGGGGGTGTGCAGGAGGCGGCTGATCGATGTCTCTCTCTCATCGATGTTTCTAACTTTCTATCTCCCTTCCTCTCTGTGAAAAATCAATAAAATATATTTTTTAAAAAAGAGAGAGAGAATGAGCTGCACACACGTGAGCAGAAGCGAGGAACGGGCAGCGCAGCCTGCTGCCTCACAGCCGGCATTATGGAGTGCCAACACCTGGCCCCTGCCCCGCCTCATGTGCCCCTGAGAAGGGGGTACAGCTGCTGCCGACATCCCGCTTTACAAAGGAAGAAACTGAGGCACACGGACGTGAAACAGCAGCAGAGTGAGGAGCTGGGATGGGAGCAGAGACAGCCTCCCTCGAAGACACAAGCTCCTCCCCTCTGGGCTATAAAGAGGATAATTTCCAAAGCAGGAGGGTGGGCCGTATACCTTTGCCAAGTTGAGAACACAAACCAAAGGAAATGCTCCAGGTCCTCAAAGTGTCACGTGGCCGTCCTCTGTGTTCGTCGGAAAGCGGGGCAGGTAGTCAATTCCCAGGGCAGCCGCCTGAACGTAAGTAACGGTGTTAATGTGTTTCTCTGACAGCCCGCTGATGTATGGCGTTCAAAGACCCGTGAGCACGCCCAGCGGTCCGTTCTGCAGCCCAGCACTCTCTCTGTAATTAACCGCCCGCCCCTCCTCCGGAGTCTCCGCCACAGATTTACCGGGTGTCAGCCCCTCATTACCGAGGCTCGCTTCCCAGGCCATCTGTCAGGCGCCTTGCTGGTCGCCCCATCCTTGTTGAAAGCCACTAGGTCTTCCTCGTCGTTAGTCTTGCGCACGAGGACAATGGGTTTGTGGCCTGGAATGCAATTGTTTAGCTCGTTCTGACGGTCAAATGATGACAAATGATCCAATGATCATCTCCTCTGCATGTTACTAGGGAATTGCTTGGTCCCGACAATGTGGCTCAGTGGTTGAGCATTGACCTAGGACCCAGGAGGTCACAGTTCGATTCCCAGTCAGGGCGCATACCCAGGTGGTGGGCTCGGTCCCCAGGGTGGGTGTGCAGGAGGCAGCCAATCGATGATCCTCTCTGATCACTGATGTTTCTATTTCTCTCTCGCCCTCTCCTGTCCACTCTGAAATCAATAAAAAATAAAAAGGGAATTACTCTCTGCTCTTTCCAACCATATGGCCCTGCACGTGTGCCTGTGAAAGTGCCTTCAGCTACAGCGGTCTACTCACGCCTCCCACGTCACAGCTTTCCTGTGGCTCCCTCTGTCTCCGGTCCCTCCAAATCCCACCGCCTCCTGCAGCCCTGCCTGGGGGTATGGCCACCCTGAGTTGTATATTTGAACTCTAACGGCGATTACTAGTTTATGGTCCTGCAATCTCTCCTTCTGGGGTTGACGGGAGCACTTCATTCAAGTCTCCTACTCATTTTGAGTTTTCTGTGCTCCTGCGCAAAAATCTGCAGCCCAACTGTCACCTTTCTGAGGCAGAGACCAGGCTCTAGTGGAGCGGTTCTCAACCTGTGGGTCACGACCCCTTTGGGGGTCGAACTAACGGCCCTTTCACAGGGATCTCCTAAGACCATGGGAAAATGCAGATATTTACATCACGATGCATAACAGTAGCAAAATTTCATGGTTGGGGGTCACCACCACATGAGGAACTGTATGCAAGGGTCGCTGCCTTAGGAAGGTTGAGAACCACTGCTCTAGTGTCTTTGCATGTCCCAGAGTACCTCGTCCCTGCCTTCCCCGGAGAGGTGGGCCAGGGCATCTCTCATTTGTGGATTTGCTCCCCATCCCTCGCTCCTCTCTGTCAGGGTATCACCGATCTGCACGTGGAGGAAGAGTGCAGCACCACCCAGTCCAGCAAAGGCTCCCACTTGGCCGCGAAATGAACCTCCTTACTGTCCCCATCTCCTCCAGACCACCCACATCTCTGCGCCTACGGTGCTGTGACAGGCTTCTCGCTGGGATGTTCACTCTTGGCTGGCTTCCCTGTAGAAGGTTCTCTTCAGCTCACCCAGAGCCGTGGCTGGCAAACTGCGGCTCTCAAGCCAGGAGCGGCTCTTTGGCCCCTTGAGTGTGGCTCTTCCACAAAATGCCACGGCCTGGGCGAGTCTGTTTTGAAGAAGCAGCATTGGAAGAAGTTTAAGTTTTAAAAGTTTGGCTCTCCAAAGAAATTTCAATCGCTGTGCTATTGATATTTGGCTCTGCTGACTAAGGAGTTTGCCGACCACTGACCCAGACCAAGACCTTTTTATATGTTCTTAGTGATTTCAGAGAGGAAGGGAGAGGGAGAGAGGCATAGAAACATCAATTATCAGAGAGAATCACTGATTGGCTGCCTCCTGCCCACCACTCACTGGGGAGGAGCCTACCACCTGGGTATGTGCCTGACCTGGAATTGAATCGTGACCTCCTGGTCCATAGGTCCATGCTCAACACTGAGCCACATTGGTCAGGCCAGAGCATGAGCTTTTTAGGTGTTTTTAACAATCTTCTGGAGATAGAACTACATACCATGCAACTCACTCATTAAAGAGTTCAATTATGGCTTTTTGTGCATTCACAGAGTTGGCAGCCACCACCACAATCGGTTTTAGAACACTTTTATCATCCCGCAAAGAAGCCCTGCACCCCTTTGTCATCAATCACTTTCTCCCTCTCCCCGGGGCTCCAGCAACCACTCCTCTGCTTTCTGCCCCTGGATTTGCTGGGTCTGGACATTTGCCATAAAGGGAACCCTATGCATTGTGGCCTTTTATATCTAACTCCGGTCACTCAGTATAATGTCTTCAAGGGTCATTCACGTTTTAGCATTGACGGTTCCTCATTACATTCTATTACCGGTTCCTCAATACATTCTAATGCCAATTAATCTTCTACTAGGCGGATATAATGCATTTTGTTTCAATATCTGGCTTGCTACTAATTTTGACTACTCTGAATGATTCTTCTATGAACATTTGGGTGCAAGTGTCTGTGGCCATGGCCTCATTTTTCCTGATCATAATCCTAGGAGCGCAATTGTTGGAACCTCTGGTAAGTGTAGGTTTTTACCTTTTGAGGAATCTCCAGACTTTTCTAAAGCAGCTGCACCATTTTACATCGTCACCAAGCATCTATCTATGAGAGTCCCAATTTCTCCACATTCCTATCAACACTTGTTACTATCTGTCTTTTTCACGATAGCGATCCTGGTGGGTGTGATGTGGTATCTCATTGTGGTTTTGATTTGCATTTCCCTTTGTAGGGTTAGCTGTGTTGAACACCTTCTCATGCTCAACATCATTAGCAATTCAGGAAATGCAATTTGTATTGGCCATTTGCCAATCTTCTTTGGAGAAATGTCCATTCAAATCCTCTGCTCATTTATCTCTCTTATTAATGAGTGTAAGAGTGCTTGAAATAGTTGAGATATAAGTCCCTTGGCAGACATATGATTCTCTTCACATTTTGTCTCTTCACATTCCTTTCATACATGTCTCATTGCTCCTCTGGCATGCCTTTTCTAAAGAAACTTGGATTTGATAAGCACCAATCTCATCTGCCCCTCCCGTTACCAACCTGCTCCAACTCAGCCCACTCACTGCTCCAACCACCAAGGCCTCCTAGACAGTCCTCCTGCCTTCGCCATTCCCTCTTCCCCCAGACATCCGCGTGGCTCCCTCCTCTCCTCCAAGTCTTTATTCAGTGACAGCCTCCGAGGAGCCTTCCCTGCCCATCTCATTGGCAACCGCCCCTCTACCCAGGAGCCCTCCTCTGCGTCTTTGCTTTATTTTTTCTCTGTAGAGCTCATCACCACGACATATTACATACTAGACTGATTTCTCTGTCTACTTTCTGTCTCCCCCCAACTGGGCTTTAACCCCATCAAGTTGGGGTCTTAGGTGTTTTACCATTGATGTTTCTATCTCTCTCTCTCCCTCTCGTCACCTACAACAGGCTCGGAGGATTTGAAGTCATCGTTGTGGTCCCGAAAACCTGCAGGGAAGCCAAACTTCCAACATTCAGAGCAGTTTCAATTCAATCAAGGAGCACATTTCTTAAAGTAAATGTGTTCTTTTTACTGTATTTTCTTAGTTAAAAAAGAGGGGGGAGAGTTCTTTCAGATTTGCCCATTTTATATTTTCTCATAGACTTTTATTTGTCTTGTTTTTCTTTTTTTTTACACAAAGAAACCCACATGGTGCTTTTTTTCTTGTCTTATTTTTCAGATGCAATTGGACCACCCAAAGAGGCAAATATTTCAAGCCAAGAAAGTGGAGGAGGAAGGAAAAGAGCCTGCGATACCCAGCAGGGATCTAATTCTCCCTCTCGCTGTGGAAAAGGACGATGGTACTCTGCTCTTGGCCCGTCCAGCAGACCAGAGAGGAAGTAAACAGAAGTGGTTCCGCCTCGAGGTTCAGAAGCACCTCTGTGTGTTTGTCCACTCAACTGATGGGTTTTTCTTTCCATAATTGGAAAACCAAACCCATAAAGCAATTTTATGCTCTTAATTTACTTGTGTTGCTTTCTGCCGTCATTTATAATGAACCAGCGGCTGGATTCATTCCGGAATTTTATGTAGATGGACAGCTGCAATCCTTGGACAAGGACGCCAACCATTTCTCTCTGCTGTTTGCAAATCAATCTCCAGCAAAACTGCCTGCACGCCCTCTGCTCTCACCACTCCTTGGTCTAGCTTGTTTTTATTTACCCAGACTCCCTTTCTTTTTTTTTTAATTTAAATTCTTTACTGTTTAAAGTATTGCATAAGTCTCCTTTTCCCCCCATTGACCTCTCCCCAGCACCCCCACCCCCTCCCTCTTCCCCCCATCTGTGTCCATTAGTTATGCTCGTATGCATGCATTCAAGTCCTTTGGTTGATCTCTTAACTGCTCACCCTCCACCTTCTCTCATAGGTTGGAACTGGAGAACAGAATGCTAAGCAAATTAAGCCAGTCAGAGAAAGAGAAATATCACAGGATCTCCCTCATTTGTGGAATATAATGATCAACATAAACTGGTGAACAGAAATGGAACCAGAGTCGTAGATGCATCAAACAGTCAGTAGACCTTAGGAAGGGCCTCCAGCCAGGACGGTGAATGGTCACAAACAGTGGACAGACCTTCCCATGTGTCCCTCAGCCTCCCACCACTTCCCTGCAAGGACAGGAGCAGAGGAGTGGGGGGAGCTGCAGGGAGGAGAAGGAGCGCCATAGGTCTGTTTGACACTGTCTTGGGGGCAGCACATGCTGCTGAGGCCTATGAGCAGGGCCAGCATGAAGGGGCCCGGGTTACCACTCTGGACTGGCCATCCCCTCCTTTCCTAAGCATCACACCCACCGGATTTTACTTCCCTGGGCCTGGGCCGGCGCCTTCTCTCCATAGTGAACTTGGCCACACTCCAAGGCATCTGTGGCCTTCAGACATCTGTCACTGTCTGATCCTTCCCTCAGAGTGCCCACCAGACCGAGCGCCAGCTTCCGAGCGGGTGGCCAGCAGGCCTTGGCTGAGGTCAACCTACCGGTGTGCCCATTCCTCAGTCTCCCGTGAGTGACATGATAAATATCACATGATCTCACTCATTTGTGGAATATAATAAACAATGTAAACGGATGAACAAAAATAGATCCAGAGACACAAAGGCAGAGCTGAGAGCAGTGGGAGTGGAGGCAACCATCGTTCCATCATGGACAGGCTTGTGCCTGACTTCCACAAAGCCTGGGCCTCAGCTGGCTTCCAGGGGACTGTTTCCAGATTCTTCCAAGCATCCCTCCACTTGCAGACAGCAACACCAGGGGAGGCCCGTCCTCTTGCCTTGAATGAATCTTAGATTCACAGAAGCCACATTATTCAGGCCATCTCCTAAGGCAACTGGGTTTGGAGGCTGGCATGGAGCTTTAGGCTCCCCTTTCCAGCCTCACCCCTTGAGCCACACTAAGTGGTAATGACTTTTTTAAAGCCCTGTCACCTCTTCCAAAGGTCTAACTTGCTACTCAACAACAAACGCAATCCGATTCAAAAGTGGACAAAAGTCTTGAATAGGTATTTTTCTAAAGTTATTATGTGAGTGATTCGTAAGCACATGAAAAGATGCTCCACCTCGTGAATCATTAGAGAAATGCAAATCCAAACCACAGTGAGATACCACCTCACCCTTCAGGGTGGCTACTATTTTAAAAAGTCAGAAGTGGTGCATCCACTTTGGAGAACAGCATGGAGGGGTCTCAAAAAAATTAAACATAGAACTACCGGTGGGCCCGCCTGTGAGCCAGGTATGTGCCCCAAAGACATGAAAGCGGGGTCTGGGAGAGCTATTTGTACACCGATAGCAGAAGATTCACAGGAGCTCAAGTGTGGGAGCAATCCACGCCCACCAGCTGACAACAGAGCAGCAAAAGTGGTCTCTGCATGCAATGCAGTGTTTTTGTTATTCTTGTTAATCCTCATCTAAGGATATTTTTTCAGTATCATTTTAATTCCTTATTGTTGGAAGTATTATATATGTCTCCTTTTTTCCCCTCATTGACCTCCTCCTGGCCACTTCCCCCACATCTACCTCCTCAGCACATGCCCTCACCCCCTCCTCCTGTCTGTGTCCATTGGTTAGGCTTATATTCATGCACACAGTCCTTTGGTTGATCTCTCCCCCATTCTCTTCCCCTGCTGTCCCTCTGAGATTTGACAATCTGTTTGATGCCTTTGTGTTTCTGAGCCTATTTTTGTTCATCAGTTTACGTTGTTTATTATATTCCACAAGTGAGTGAGATCATGTGATATTTATCTTTCTCCAACTGGCTTATTTCCCTTAGCATAATGCTCTCCATGTTCATCTATGCTGTTGCAAATGGTAAGAGCTCTTTCTTTTATACAGCTGCATAGTATTCCATTGTGTAGATGTACCACAGTTTTCTAATCCACTCATCTGCTGATGGGCACTTAGGCTGTTTCCAAATCTTAGCTCTGGTGAATGGTGCTGCTATGAACATAGGGGTGCTTATATCCTTTCTAATTGGTGTTTCTGATTTCTTGGGACATATT
This sequence comes from Lasiurus borealis, assembly GCA_004026805.1. NCBI lineage: Eukaryota > Metazoa > Chordata > Mammalia > Chiroptera > Vespertilionidae > Lasiurus > Lasiurus borealis. The sequence continues at coordinate 32,125 of PVJN01009448.1, forward strand.
CCTAGAAGTGGGATTACTGAGTCAAATGGGAGTCCCATTTTTATAGTTTTCTGAGGAAACTCCATACTGTTGTCCACTGTGGCTGCACCAGTCTGCATTCCCACCAGCAGCGCACGAGGGTTCCTTTTTCTCCGAATCCTCGCCAGCACTTGTCATTTGTTGATTTGTTGATGATAGCCATTGTGACAGATGTGAGATGGTACCGCATTGTCATTTTGATTTGCATCTTTTGGATGATTAGTGACTTTGAGCAATGTTTTCATGTGTTTTTTGGCCTTCTGTATGTCTACTTTCAAAAAGTATCTATTTAGGCCCTTTGCCCACTTTTTGATCGGATTGTTTATCTTCCTTTTGTTAAGATGTATGAGTTCTGTGTAAATTTTGGATATCAAACCCTTATTGGACATAACCTTGGCAAATATATTCCCCCATGCAGTGAGCTCTCTTGTTGTTTTGCTGATGGTTTCTTTTGCTGTACAGAAGCTTCTTATTTTGATGTAGTCCCATTTATTTTCTCCTTAATTTCCATTGTCCTAGGAGCAGTATCAATGAAGATATTGCTATGACAAATATGTCTGATATTTTGCTGCCTGTGGATTCTTCTAAGATTTTTATGGCTTCCCATCTTACATGTAGGTCCTTTATCCATTTTGAGTTTACTTTTGTGTATAGTGTAAGTTGGTAATCTTCCATTGAGTTTTAGAGAGAGGGCAAGACAGAGAGAAACATTGATGTGAGAGAAACACATCGATTGGCTGCTTCCTGCATGAGCCTCGACCAGGACCTGGGCCAGGGAGGAACCTGCAATCAAGGTATGTACCCTTGACCGGAATCGAAGCCAGGACCCTTTGGTCCTCGGGCTGATGCTCTATTCACTGAGTCAAACCGGCTACAGCCATGCACTGGAATATTATGTTGCCTTAGAAAATAAAGTAAGTCTGCAATATGCTACAACCTGGGTGAACCTCGAGGACATTGTGCTAAGTGAAATAAGCCAGTCACAAGAAGACAAATACCATATGATTCCACCCATCTGAGGGACTTCGTCAGAATGATAGGGACAGAAGGTAGAATGGTGGCTTGCTTTCCAGGGTCTGGAAGGAGAGTGGGGAAGGGGCGCTAATGTTTAATAGGAAGAGAGTTTCCTACGAATGGAGTTTTTTAAGATAAGGACTTTGATGGTGATGGTCCTACAACAATGATGAATTAAATGTGCTTAAAACCATTGAAAATAGACTTAAAAATTATTCAGAGGTAAATGTTACTTGTGTCTTTTTTTAAATATATTTTATTGATTTTTTACAGAGAGGAAGGGAGAGAAATAGAAAGTCAGAAACATCGATGAAAGAGAGACATCGATCAGCCGCCTCCTGCACGCCCCACAATGGAGATGTGCCCGCAAGCAAGGTACATGCCCCCGACCAGAATCGAACCTGAGACCTTTCAGTCCGCAAGCTGACACTCTATTCACTGAGCCAAACCAGTCTCGGTGTTACTTGTGTCTTTTGCCACAATAAAAAAAAAGTCTAGGTGGGTCTTCAAAGGCTGCCTCTTTCCTCCTCACACTAGTATTCCCCTACCGTATGGTCCGCAGCCTGTTCCTTAGCCCCGTGGGGTGAACTCTCTCAACAGGGAGAGTGCACAGAAGCTGCTGGAGAGAGGGCAGGAGCAGGATCCTGCATCACTTCACTAATGCTTTGTGGCAGGTGCGCAGGGCACCCCGTGTGCCAGGACAAGGAGCTAGGCCCACGGCAGATCAGAGGAAGCAGCCGTCCTTACGGTTTGCTTTTCCCCTTGTCTCCTTCAAATTTATTCTCCCTGGTGGACCGTCTTCCTCTAACTCCCTAGATTTGGTTGCATGGTGAATCCAATGGCACTTGGGTCCTTGAGTGGACCACCTGACAGGTCATAGACATTTTTAATTCCGGGCCAGGTATAGTATTGCTGAGAACATGTTTTAACAGCTGTTCACTCAGGGCCTAAGCAAGAGGCTGCGGCTGGTTGCCATGGAGCCGGCTGTGCTGGTGGACCCCAGAGACCGGCAGGGGACTGTTTTCTTGTACATTCAGTCAAAGCCTCCAGCAGAAAGTCTGCAAGCACCTCCCTTGGGCCAATCCTGCCCCTCCTCGCTTGTCCTGGGTCCCCAAGTCCAGAGCAGGGCATGTCTGCAAAGGAGCGGGAGTCAGCTAGAGGGACACCAGCAGCCTGGAGTGGAGGAGAGATTCCCCAAGTGAAAGTTCATGTGATGGAGTCCATATCGCATCACAGAAAATCCAGGGTCCTGTGAGTCAAGCCAATGAACTGTACCCCCTTAGGAGTTTGACAACAATGCAAAAAAGAATGGAGTTGCCCATTTTTTCACTTCTCTGGGGAGCTCCTAAGGCAGAGGCGTTTTCAAATCCCACTTCCGCCTTTTCTGGGTCAGTCGTAGAAGCATTGCGAGCGTAAGAGAATGTTCACTGGGTGTAAGCTGCACTCAGGGGTGAGCCAGCCTTCTTGTGAACCTGCCGAGCGTCCCCCCGCGCAGGCTGTGTGCGGTCCCCTCGGCCCCCAGCCACTTGCATCTCGCCCAGTGCATCTAGGCAAGAACGCTCTCTCTCACCAAAAATGGTGTGGCTCAGTGGATAGAGCATCAGCCTGCAGACTGAAAGGCTCCAGGTTCGATTCCGGTCGAGGGCATGTACCTCGGTTATGGGCACATCCACAGTAGGAGGTGTGCAGGAGGCAGCTGATTGATATTTCTCTCTCATTGATGTTTCTAACTCTCTATCCCTCTCCCTTCCTCTCTGTAAAAAAATCAATAAAATTTATTTAAAAAAAAAAAAAAAAAAAGGAATGCTCTCTCTGGTCCACAAACTGTAATTCTCGATTTCTCTCCATCTGCTTAGTCGGCCAGTAAACAGTAAATCACCTAAGGTACTCTCCTGCCATTGATAGCAGCTTGTTCCTGATGTTGAGTTCTCTCCATGACACCATGAGCAGCCACAGGAGAAGCAGCCACCGAGGCCACATGGCTTCTGACGGGCTGCGATGTTTGAGACCACAGTGCCGATGGTTTCACTGCATCTGAGTTTGGGCTGTGTGGTTGAGGAAAAGGAAAATTCACAACTTTCAATGAAGTGGGCCTATTAAGCACTTAACCGTGACGTACTGAAAACCTTGCTTTCAGAAAACCAGGGTACCCGCTGTCACTGTTTCTACTCAGTCTCTTACTGGGGAGTCTCATCCACTGCGTTAAGGCAGGAGAAAGTAATGAAAGATTAAAGAATTATTATTAAGATATAAATCTCACCGAAGCTGGTTTGGCTCAGTGGATAGAGCGTCAGCCTGCGGACTGAAGAGTCCCAGGTTCGATTCCGGTCGGGGGCATGTACCTTGGTTGCGGGCACATCCCCAGTAGGGGGCATGCAGGAGGCGGCTGATGGATGTCTCTCTCTCATCGATGTTTCTAACTTTCTATCCCTCTCCCTTCCTCTCTGTGAAAAATCAATAAAATATATTTTTTAAAAAAAGATATAAATCTTTTGCCAAGATCAGTTTGGCTCAGTGGATAGAGTGTCAGCCTGTGGATTGGAGGGTCCCAGGTTCGATTCCGGTCAAGGGCGTGTACCTTGGTTGTGGGCACATCCCCTTTGCAGGGGGATTGGGGGAGAGGGGTGCAGAAGGCAGCTGATCGATGATTCTCTCTTATTAATGTTTCTAGCTCTCTGTCCCTCTCCCTTCCTCTCTGTAAAAAAAATCAATAAAATGTATTTTAAAAAAGATATAAATCTCTTACTAACCACAAGTAATAGCATAAGTAAAAAAAAAAAAAAAAAATCCAAAAATACAACTACAGAAAATCTAAAGAAATTAGCACTACTTTTAAAACTTGTTGAATATTTCTATTACCAGGGGAAAGAGTTTCAAAGTGAAATGTAAAGGTTCTTAATTTAAAAACAAAATTAAATATCTAGAAATCTGCCAGAGGACATGTAAAAGCTCGAAGAGACAGGATCAATGGCTAAGACGCTCAGAAAGACACACACCACCTCTGACTGTTGGCTCATCTCAGAGGAGGCCGAGGAGGGAGAGGAGGGGATTTGAAATATAGGAATCCAGCCACGAAAGGACTAATGTCACTGGGCGCTGCCTCCAAAGTCTCTCTCTTATCAGAGTTCTCCGAACCATCCAGATGTCCTCTTCCGAACCCCGGGCGATTCATGGTTTTGTTTGTTGGCTGGTTGTTGGGTTTGGTTGTTTGATCCCCTAGTTATAAAACCTGTCTCCATCGCCTGGAAGACAGGAGATAAAGGATGTGCTAGCTACCTTCTTGTTGGGGTGTGCTGGGAAGTGCCTGTATTATAGATAACAGCCGAAGTCATTGACATGTAAGACTGATGTGATGCTCCGTCCATTCAGCCCTTAGCAAGCCCAATCATGATGGAGTTCCAGCACTCTTGTGATGTTCTATCATCCTGGAATCAAGATAATTCTGGAGGCTACGCATCCAAGATCGAGGTATTGGCAGGATTAGTTCCTTCTGAGGCTGGGAGGGATCGTATGCTCCAGGCCTCTCCCCCAGCTCCTGGCGATCTTTGATGTTCCTGGGCTGTGGAGTCTCCAGCCAAGACGCATCAGCCCAATGTCTGCCTTCATCACCACAGGGCGCTCTCCCTGTGTGCCTTTCAAATCGTGCCATTATCAAAGGACGTGGAATGACCTAGAAAATGTTTCAGCTCTTAGTGCTGAATTTTAAAACAGGCATGCGAAACAGCTCTGTGATCCCAACTTTACAAAAACCATCACGGGTGTGCCTTTCTTAAAGGGTAAAATAAAACAGAACAAAAGGCCCAGTGCTTGTGCCTGGCTTATTTTAGCACTTGGGCTTTCTAATTTTTCCACTCAGAGCAAATATTACTTTGACAATCTGAACAGGAAACAAATGGAATCAAAGACATGTGGGTAGGAACCCTTTACATATGAATATGTGTGCGCGCGAGGAATATATTTTCCACAGGATAACAACGCCCACAACCAGAAGCGCTTACTGTGTGTGACTCGTTTATCTGCACCAAAACCCATGAGGCCGACACCTCCCTGAGGCCCATCTCACAAAGGAGGCAGGAGCAGTAGAGTCAGCCAGTCCAGGGTCAGCGCATCCAGGGTTATTCCAGGGTTGAAGTAGCGCCCCCGGTGGAATGAATTGGAAACAACATGCTTCAGGGCGAGAAGTATTTGCTTTGGGTGGAGATTTATAGAAATGGAAGGTAATAGAGGGGGGCATCTTTTTGTCACCTCAGAAAAACTAAGACATAGAGTGACTCTAACAATATCCACTTTCCTTCTAGACCCCCTGAAGTTTACCTAACCCAGGGGTGAGCAGGCATTTTCTGTGAGGACTTGATAGTAAAGATGGCAGGATGGGAAGCCTGAGGATCTCTGCAGCAACAACTGGACTCCGCCATGGTAGCAGAAAAGCACCATAGATGCTGCATGAAAGGTGGGTGTGGCGTGGGGAAGAAATGGAGCCAGAATCACCACTGCAGGCCTGAGCAGGCTGCAGAGCCAGTCCCTACTGACGTGTAATTAAACCCCCAATCGGTGTTTGCTTTCCTCCCTTTTATCCAATAAGGTTATTAATGTCTGTAATACAACACAGCGGATGTATAGGACTCTATGATGTATGTATAGCCTTACAAAGTTTAATCTTCCCAAACACCATTCCTAACCAGTTTTCAGCCAGAATGCAATGGCCCAATGAAGATATTCAAAGACAATCAATAAGAGTCCTGGTTTATTTTTCTCATATTTCATCTATCCAATCAATACAGCAAATGCAGTCCTATCATCTTTAATAGACTGGGTAGAAAATAGAAGAGACCTTTGTAGAGCGAGCCCACAAATAAATCTGATGATGGAACATGGGGTAATGGGCTCATTATTGAGTTTCTTTTTTTCCTGGTTTTTCCTCAGGACTCAGAGGTGAAAGGATAGGAAGCAATGATTTGAGAAGACTGGAGTTAGTACCTGTTGCCCAATCAGAGGTGACCAAAACCTAATATCATCTTTCATGTGATGTTAGTTTAACTCAGAAAATATTACTATAACGCATTTTATCAATGAATCGTAATAGCAACTGAAGGGGCTAATGCTTAAGCTCTTATAATCCATGTCCATAAAGACAGCCAATTCTAACAATAATGGAGGAAATCCAAAAAAAAAAATCATTTACTGCTTAATGTATTTATCCAACTCTTATACCAGAAATGCCTTCAATACTGAGGAAAAAAATGTCCTTTGTTTTTAAATATCTACATTAATTCAAAATATTCTGCTAAACATAAATCACATTATATAACTATTCAAAGACTAGGGAGATATATGATAATTAGGAGTTAGGCTCAATATAAAGCACTGTAGTACACTGAATTATACACACATAATTCTGTTTAAATGATGGGACGTGTCATTGCATAACAGGACTTAAACCTTCTGCACCTTCTGGGAAGCAGAGCATCCCAGGTCACTACGGGAAGAGAGCAGGAGAGTCAGACACCAGCTTCGAGAAGCTTTGGCCTGGAACTGACTTCCATTACTTCGATCTCAACATGCTGGTCAGGAGCTCTGTCTAAGTGAGATGTGGACAGTTGTGAGCAATAATTACAAAATGGAGTGCAGATACCAATTAGAACTGCAAAAGAAGCTGCTAGCCGTTGGTTTAGCAGGGGAACCTGAGTCTGGAGCATAAGAGAGAGATCAAGGGGAAATCAGCTAAAGAGGGGAAAAGAGGGGAGAGAGAGAAAGAGAAAGAGGAGAAAGAGAGAGAGAGAGAGAGAAATCCAAAACCCAACTACTTACCTGAATGTCATTTGGGAGACAAGGTTTAACAATAGCAATGAGAATTAAGAACCAAAACCTAAAGGTCTTAGGAGATCGAGGACAAAGTATGAAGCATCCAAGAGTACATTTTAAATCATGTTCTTAAGGACAGCGGGATGATATTCTGTTCTTTTTCAATCTGTCCAAATCCCAGTTGGTGGACTATATTCAGATCTGAATAATTAGGGAAGAAGAATCTGGAAAACTAATTAGAATATAGTCAAAACTGAATACATCAGGCGACAGCACTACCCTTCTCTTTGCTGGCTGGGAATATAGATTATCAGATAGTTGTAGATTAGATACAGATATAGATTGGATAACTGTACATTAGATAGACATATCCATAGACATCTACATAGACAGAGACATAGACATATAGAGAGGGAAAGAGGAAAGAGAGACTGTGTAAGTGTGTAAGGGTGCATGCATGTGAGAGTATGAGTGTGTGTGAGAGTGTGTGTGTGTTTCCTGGGTTACCAGTGTCTCTGTTCCTCAGAGAAGATGTGAAACCTTCTCCAGTCCTCCTAGACCAGCAGTTCTCAACCTGTGGGTCGTGACCCCTTTGGGGGTCGAACAACCCTTTCACAGGGGTCACCTAAGACCATTGGAAAATGCAGATATTTACATCACAATGCATAACAGTAGCAAAATTTCATGGTTGGGGGTCACCACCACATGAGGAACTGTATTCAAGGGTCTTGGCCTTAGGAAGGTTGAGAACCACTGTCCTAGACATTACCAAGGACCAGATGCAGCCACTGATTTGCTTCCACTTCCGACCACAATCAAGGAGCCAGGCAACTCTGGGCGACCCTTAACTCAGCGCACCATGCTGAGGTCATGAGTCATACATTGGGGTGAACTGTTTTATTTTGACAGAGAAACCTATGTCTCACTGATGCAGTAACGGCACTGTAATTGCTGGAAGGAAGTTACCTTTGGGTTAGGGAACCGACCTTGGCCGCCGGCAGAGCTCAGTGGCCATGAGGGCAAGGGCATCCTTGGCTTGGGTGTGTGAGCTCGGAGCCCAGAGGGACTGCAACCAGCCTAGACCTTGTTCAGAAGCCCGTGTCACCATCCCCATCCCCAGGACGTTCTTCTGTGAGTGTAACTTTTCCTCGTGTGATTGCCAATGGAAGACAAATTAAATTGGAAGCCTTGATACAATTTAATATTCCTGAACAATGAAAAATCAAAAGTAATTATTTCTCAAAAACTGGCTGAACACACAGACTTCACTGAAAGACCACACCTGTCACTGTCAAGGCCAACAGCACGTGGCAATGATGCTGATGGCCTGCCCAGCCGTTCCTCTGCGCCTTCCCCTTCTGGTCTACCCGCCTCCCACACAGAGACTACAGATGCCTGAGGTTCACCTTCTCCACGGGATCAGGGCTGCGATCCAGTCGCTCTGGCCTGCGGGAGCGAAGAGAAATTCTACAGAAGTGACAAGGAAAGAAGTTCCTCCTTGAAGAGAGAGGATAGAATGGAGGAGAGACGGTGCCTACGGTGGGGTTTTTAGTATTCATTGTTATTTATTTTAACCTAAATGTGGGGTGGACTCAGATTTCTTTTTTTAAAATATATTTTATTGATTTTTTACAGAGAGGAAGGGAGAGGGATAGAAAGCCAGAAATATCTATGAGAAAGAAACATCGATCAGCCACCTCCTGCACGTCCCCTACTGGAGATGTGCCCGCCACCAAGGTACATGCCTTTGACCGGAATTGAACCTGGGACCTTTCAGTCTGCAGGTCGACACTCTATCCACTGAGCCAAACCGGTTTTGGCGCAGATTTCTTATTAAATATCTGTAGTGAAGAATGTGCCCAGCCCCCCTGGCTCTGGCACTTACTCAGGAGGCAGAGTGAGGGCAGTGGGATTTGTCCTATACAAGGCCCCTAGCACCCCACAGACAAGGGGCAGAGAGAGATTATATGGCTTTGCTTTGGAGGAAAGTCTGCAGCTCCCCTCCTTACAGACTGCCCCTCACCCCACTCTCTTGGGATATAAAGAAACCCCCATCCTGGGAGCCAGGGAGCTCGGGGGGCTGAGCAGGAGGAGCGGCCAGGGTGCACCTGGGCAGGTGGCCTGTCCCGTCCTCCCCTCGGCTCAGGGCTTACCTGAGGCTCCTACCGGGGCTGTGGCCATTTCAACCTTTGGGGGAACCAAGAAATGGTTTAATATCCTTTGGGGTTTCTTTTCATCTTCGTTTTCATTTTTCCTCAGAAGGGTCACGCATGCTCACAGAACAATCACAGCCCTGCTTACAGTGGCCGGAAGCTGGGAACAGGTCAGTCCCCGTGAACAGCAGGCTGGTGAGGTCCCGTGTTTACCCAGAGGGATGCTAGATGGCAGCGGGCAAGAAGGACCCGCGTGCCCGGGGATGGTCTCCCAGGAGTCCCGCTGAGGACAGCGTGGGAAGCCAGCGCAGACTGCGTGCTGGCGATCCTGCGCATGTGAGGGGCGGTTCGCAGAGCTTGCGTGTGGCTGCAGGGCAGGGGCAATACTGACTGCGAGGGCAGGCGGCAGCTTCCGGAATGCGAGAAACGCTCTGTTCCCTTCTTCTTCTTTTTGATTTTGGCAGGAGCGCTTAGCACGAGATCCGCCCTCCTAACAAAGGTGTAGGGTAAGACATGGCATTGTCAGCTAAAGGGCACGCTTTCCTTTTGTGTAACTGAAGCGGATTGGCCTGTTGAGTAGTAACTCCGTGTTTCCTCCTCCCTGTTTCTCTGAATGCGGCCACTCCAGATCTCTCCTGTGTGTGGAAGCAGGCAGTATTCATCCTTCCGTGACTCCACTTAGCATAATGTCCTCGGGGTTCGTCCCTACGGTGGCATCTGAAAGGGTTTCCTTCTGTTTAGGGCAAAATAATATTCCACCCTACAGTGGTACCTCGAGATACGAGTGCCCTAACATATGAGATTTTTGAGATACGAGCTGTCGAGCCAGCGATTTTTGCGTTGAAATACGAGCAACATTTGAGATAGGAGTCATCGCGCAGATCTGCTGGCTGCACACGACCCACCAGTTTACCGCGACTCGAGTGTCTCATAGTTTCCCACGCCTCAAGGTTACAGAACCAATTAAACTCATATCTCGAGGTACCACTGTATATACATGTCACACTTTCTTTACCCCTTTATCTTTCCGTGCTCATTAGCCAGCTGGCTATCGATCGGATGCTTCTGCTTCATGAAGACACTTTGACCTTGGACTTCCACCCTCTCCCACGGTGAGAACATACTTCCATTGTGTAGCAGGGTCTCTGCGAGCTTCTTACGGCAGACCTAGCAAACTAATCAAGATGCCAGACGGGATGCCACAGAAACTACCTCATCAAACGCACGCTTCGGTGACAGAGTAGCATACTCACCCCTTCTTTGTGTGTGCATCCCTCCCCAGCGCTTCTCCGGAAACGATGCACTTGAACGGGAGTGGGGAAATGCACTCTGTATCCGGGCTCAGCAGGGAGAGCTGGAAAGCTCTGTGTTCATGGAGCTTCCTTCCCTCCTGGGAGCGCTGGGCAGACTGATAGGAGGCTGCTGCCGCCATAGAAACATCGCAAAGAGACCAGCTTTCCCGTTTCCCTAGCCGGAGGAGAGTCTAATCTAACACAGTGGTTCTCAACCTTCCTAAGGCCGCAACCCTTTCATACAGTTGCTCATGTGGTGGCGACCCCCAACCATGAAATGTTGCTCCTGTGGTGCATCGTGATGTAAATATCTGCATTTTCCGAGGGTCTTAGGCGACCCCTGTGAAAGGGGTCGCAACCCACAGGTTGAGAACCACTGGTCTAACAGGAAAGAAAAACCATGAGCTCTCCCTTCTTCCAGCATACACCGTCCGTGCCTGAGGCAACCCGGAAGGCAGCCATGGGCAAGTCAATCACCCCCAAAACAAGACCCAGTCAGAGGCCACCCCCCCACCCCGCCCTGCTTGGCGGGGGCTGCCCCAGGAAGCAGCGTGAGGACGGCGCAGGCATGAAATGCTGACGCTGGGAGAAGTGGGCGAGCCGCTGTCTAAGCGCATGGAGCGGGGAGTAATGGCTTGTGCAAATATTAGCGAGCAAACACGCGGCTCCGGGGCGCGGAGCTGTGGGCGAGCTCATTTAGCTTGTGTTTTATGGAGCCGTCTACCTGGAAACGGCTCTGGCGGGCTGTGCTCCGACGCCGATCGTTGGGGAAGTCACAGGCCTGGAAGGGCCCCGGCAGCCGGTGTGTCATTAGAGCGAACGCCTTCCCGCCCCAGGGAGAGGTACTGGTGACAGCTGCGAGCTGAGTCAGGAGGCCAGACTGCCACCCGGCAGGCCAGGTGCCGAGGCCTTGGCCAGCAGGGAGCCTGGCCAGGAGAGACAGGATTCCTTAGAAAGTGAGGCGCACAGGCTCTGGCCTGGTGGCTGAGCCCTTTGCGAATCCTAAGGGCGCTCTTTTCAATACACTACCTGGCCGAAACCGGTGTGGCTCAGTAGATAGAGCGTTGGCCTGCGGACTGAAAGGTCCCAGGTTCGATTCCCGTCAAGGGCATGTACCTTGGTTGCGGGCACATCTCCACAGTAAGGGGCGTGCAGGAGGCAGCTGATCAATGTCTCTCTCTCTCATCGATGTTTCTAACTCTCTATCCCTCTCCCTTCCTCTCTGTAAAAAATCAATAACATACAGTGGTACCTCGAGATACAAGTTTAATTTGTTCCGTAACCTTGAGGCGTGGGAAACTATGAGACGCTCGAGTCGAGGTAAAGAGGTGGGTCGTGTGCAGCCGGCCGATCCACTAGATGACTCCCATCTCAAATGTTGCTCGTATTTCAAAGCAAAAATCGCCGTTCGACGGCTTGTATCTCAAAAATCTCATATGTCTCGAGGTACCACTGTATATTAAAAATAAATAAATAAATAAATATATTACATGGCCCGGCGGGCATGGCTCGGGGTGTGAGCGTTGATCTCTGAACCAGGAGGTCACAGTTCGATTCCAGGTCAAGACCCAGGCCTGGGCTGCAGGGGTGGTCTCCAGTGTGGGGCGTACAGGAGGCAGCCGATCAATGCTTCTCTCTCGTCATTGTTTCTATCTCTCTCTCTCCTTTCCTCTCTAAAATCAATACATTTTTTTTTCTTAAAGTCCATTCCTGGCTACTAAATCTCATCATCACATTCCTACAAAGCCCCGGCTGACTTTTAACGTCAAAGAGAACACAAAGGCCATTAGCTCCTGGCATGGCATGCCCCCGGGAGAAGGTCAGGTGGTGTGGAGGGCAGGTGTGCCAGTTCGCCGACCCCTCGGGACGGGCCCGTGGCCGAGCCGATGAGTCCGCCCCCGTTTCATGCTGCAGTATTGAAAATCATGGGCACGCAAGTTATCATTGTGAACTGTTACATTCAGACAACTCCAAAATTAGTTCTTCAGCCATGAATATAAATGGGTAGCAGCAGAATGCGCAGAAGGACTAAGAAAATTAGATTTTCATCGTCTGAACTATAAGTAAAATCCATCAGATTTACCTCTTTCTCATCAGTGTTTGAGAATAATAAAAGAAGAAAAGAAAGTAATAAAAATCCGTTATGTTTATGTACAAAATATGAGTTACTGGAATGCAAAGTGTCATTTCCCCTCTCTTCCTATTTTTCATCTGCAGAGCTTGGCGTGTGTATTTTGGTTTTGGTTTTCAATTAGCAAGTAGAATGTTTCCTCCAAATAAATCCGCTGGTTGATTTAAGTGCATCTCCTGTCAAACACGTGCTGAAGAAAACAGGTAAAAATACAGGCGAGCTCATAAAACACTCTGACGGAGATCTGCAAACATTTTCTGCAAAGCAACCAATCTCCCATTTTCAGCCATATCAGCTTCTAATGGGCTCCATTTCTTATCTCTGCGATGAAATTCTCCATAAATTTACCGCAACTAAATCTCGGTGCTCAGAGTTCCCTGCACTCCCATGAGCTGGGTGGTGGGACCGAGGGGAGGGGGACATCCCAGCTCGGGGCAGAGGGGACAGAGCCCATCCCAGGGCGTATCTGACATAATTTATCATCATGACAAAGCAAGTTCCTTGTAATGACGGCTGTCTGCAGCCGAGAGATAGCCAGCATGAGGACATTCCGAAGGGTTCCAGTTCAGTATGTCTGTGGGCTAGCGGTGGTGGTGGTACGGTTGTTTCTTTTGTTTTATTTTCTTTATCTGCCAGAATAAAGCAGCCTCTTTCTTTGATTTTGTTTTTCAGCATAAGTAAGGCAAATTGTAGTCACTTTTACCAGGCTCCTTAATCACCCCGTTCTTTTCTCTCTCTCTCTCTCTCTCTCTCTCTCTCTCTCTCTCTCTCTCTCTCTCTCTTTCTCTCTCTCTCTCCTGTTTCATAACATGTGGCTGAGTATTGTCTAAGGCAGTGGTTCTCAACCTTCCTAAGGCCGCAACCCTTGCATACAGTTCCTCACGTGCTGGTGACCCCCAACCATGAAATTTTGCTACTGTTATGCATCGTGATGTAAATATCTGCATTTTCCGATGGTCTTAGGCGACCCCTGTGAAAGGGTCATTCGACCCCAAAGGGGTCGCGACCCACAGGTTGATAACCACTGTAAGGAGATCAAAGTGGAAAGCCTTGTGCTAGTTGTTTCTAGGCAACAGAAACACATCCGGAACCCTCACCCCAAAAGCAGACCTAGAATCGGAGTGGGGTCCTTCCTTAGCACCTGGAGCCAGTTCTTCCGATGCAACAGCTGCTCTTACCCAGGTGGCAGAGTTGCCAGGCTTACCAAAGGAAATAACAGGACATCCAGTTACACTTAATGTTCAGGTATCAATGAAAAATTTAGCATACGTCTGTTTAAAATGCTATACAAGATACTAAAAAAAAAAAAAAAAAAATGACTTGTTCATCTAAAGCAGTGGTTCCCAACCTGTGGTCCTCGACCCCTTTGGAGGTCGAACGACACTTTCACAGGGGTCGCCTAAGACCATCGGAAAACAGATAGTTGGTTATGATTCATAATAGTAGCAAAATTACAGTTATGAAGTAGCAATAATTTTATGGTTGGGGGTCACCACAACATGAGGAACTGTATTAAAGGGTCGCAGCATTAGGAAGGTTGAGAACCCCTGATCTCAAGGTGAAATGTAACAGGGCATCCTGTATTTCACCCGCCAGACAGAGGTGCCCAAGCCTAAACCAAGAATTCCACGGAAGATCTGCTCTCTGTGTTCAGTTCCTGAAGTGTCTAAAGGCCCTTCAATACTAATGATCAGAAATACAATTCCATTGAGTCTTTGCTTTAATGGACTGGGTCCTATACTAAGTACTTTCCGTGGCTCCATCATTCACCCCTACAGCTCCTTACCAGGTGGATATTATTGTCACCACCTTGTCGCAGAGAAGGGAAAAGAAGGTGTAGAGAGGTTAAGCCCAGGGACCCAGACTCTGAGCCATCCCCCTAAACCTTGTATGCAACCCTGCCCTCTATTTTTACTTCTTTTCCCCAAAGTCATGGCCATGGGGAATAACCAAGAGAGAGAGCCAGCGGTACACACACGCCCAGCCTCTGCCATTATTTACTTCCCGGTCCAGGTTTAAAGATACCGAAGCCACCTGCCAGCATACGATAGGACTAGTTCCGTCAGCAGCTGCCATTGTTTCTGCAAAGCTCCTGTTGAGAAATCAGACAGTCGAAGGGGTGCTCCCTTGTGGGTAACTAGCTGCTTTTCGCTTGCTGCTTTTCAGATTCTCTCTGAGTCTTTAACCTTCGGCATGTTAATCGTGAGAGGTCTTGGTGGGGGCCTCTTCTCATTGATTCTCCCACTCAGTGTTCCGTCCCCAGGAGATGCTCGTTCAATGCCTCCTGAATGACTTGGGAAAGAACTTGGAAACAGGAAGAACGCAAGGGTCTTCTGAAGCAGTGGCCCGGGATGACTTCTGTTGTCAGAGTAAAAGGGATTTCCCCTTTAAGAGTATATAGAATAAGTTCTTTCCAGAACAAAAGGCCTAATATCTCCCCACGAGATTGTCAGCATCTCACTGGGAGCCATGGGCCGCCCTGACCCTTCCCTGCAGGGTGGGCTTTTGATGGAAATGGTGCTGAATTTCCCCAGGGCACACAGAATGTAGGGAGGAGGGAAGAGGATGGAAGAGCAAGAAACGGTGGGCGTGGACCAGCTTCCTGGTGGAAACCCCCGAAGCACCTGCCTCCATTAGACAGGGAGGAGGTGGAGGCACTAGGAAAGGCCTCAGCCCGATTTTTTTTAAATGGCCCCATGGGAGGCCGCAAGATCTGGGCGACGTATGAGGAAACAGGTGACCTCCTAGTACTCAGCCAGTGAGGAACTGGAGGAGGGACTGAACAAACAGCAGAGAGGATACCACTCCAGAGGATGCATTCAAAGTCTCATTTCGCCATACTTCTGTCTCCAAGTCTTTGAGTTCTGACAGGTGAGCATTTCTCTCATCACCACGTGAAAGGGAACCAACCGGAAGCTGGTCCCCAGCCCATGAAGCAGGAACAGGTGGTGTCTGTGCTGTAAGGGAGCGAGCCAAGCACAGTATCCCAGCCCCGGTGGTTCACTGGAGGGTCTGCGTGTGGTCCTTCTCGGTGGCAGCTGCCTGACCAGAGGATGCTGAGCGATGGCCCTTGCCCCTGCCTCCTCACCCAGGGAAGGCATTCTGGGGACTCCTGCCTTCTTAACCGAACCCCTGGGGTGGCTCTGCCCACTCTGTGTGAGCCAGGGCCAGAGGTGACAAGAGAAGGGACTGGCTATAGCAAGCGTTAACAGCCCCAGCCAGCTCCCCGGACAGGGGGAGTCCGAGGGGACCAGGGGGCTTCTTTGCAGGCTGGAGGAAGGGGCCTACCTGTCTCCCGGTGCTGGAGGCACCCCATCACCAGGAACTCGGAGGAGGCCTAGCGCCCACAGGAACAAAGAAAGCCAAGCCTTGGAGATGGCACGTCTTTCATGTACAGCAGCAGTTCTCTGGTGACACACCTGGAACCAGAGAGGAGGGAGCCCGATTCCGGGGTGTGTCACCCAAGAACTGCCCTCTCACAATCTGGGACCCCCCAGGGGATGTCAGAGAGCCAGTTTCAGTCTGATCCCTGCAGGCCAGGCCGATGGACTCCGCCAGTGCACAAATCCATGCACTGGGCCTCTAGTATAGGGAACATAACAACAGTAACCTCCTAGGATTTTGTCGTTAAAAATGCTTTCCATACAGTGAAGTAGACATTTCCCACCATGTATGATGTGTTTATTCTGTGCTACAAATTCAGCTAAGGGCTTAAACATGCTTAAAAAATTGTGCGTTTTAATCTATGAAGCACATTTTACAAATGAGGGTACTGGAATCAGAGATATGAGTGCACTTGCCCCAAGTCATCCAACTGTAGTGGTAAAGGGTGGATCTGATTGTAAGATCTATGTTTGTAATCACCTGTGGAAGGAGGTGAACCGCATTCAGGGACCACTCCATAAGCATGGCATCCACCCTGTCTGATCAGGCCCCTGCCTCGCTCTTCAGTGTTACCATATTGGATGGTTCAGACACATGCAGATAGGAGCTCCCCGTTCTCAGAGACTGGGGAGGGGTCATCCAAGTGGGTGTTCACTTCCCACTGGGCCCACACACAGCCTGGAGCAAAATTGCATCTAGAAATCCACCCAACTAGTTTCATGCCCTGGATGTTTATCCTCCTGATCTCCCATACACTTTAGTGATCCTGTTTCCAGCAGAAATGCAGGCAGCCTAAACCACGAACCTGTCTGGCCTTCGCTACCTTCACCACCTTGTCTGGCCTGAGGCCAGGGTTCTGACCTCTCGGAGTGCCACTGAAGTCAATGATCTAGAAGAGAAAAGGAGTGGTTGGCTGGCTTTCTCCACACGCCAGCACGCCAGCCTGCAGTTCATAACACCGAGTAATGAGGACTAATGACAGATTGTCTCTCACACATGACCTTGGGGGATAAAGTGTCTAATCACATAGAGACTGATGATGCCAATTGGCATTTCTGAGTCCCCTTCTGTTTCCTGAACCAAAGCCCATCTCTGGTTTGTAAGCGGGAGCCATGATTAATGTCTTATATGAACGCCTGCATGTCAAAATCCATCTATCGACTGAGGGGGCTCTTTGTAGAAGACACTTGTCACTGTAAAAAAAACACTTCCCAGAATCCTGGCTCTAAAGGCAGCTCTATGTTATGTCGAGAAATTGAAGAGCATGAATAAAAATGTTTACAGAAGAGAAGATAAAAAGAGGGACATACCCTGTGTTAATATCCTGGCCATTTGGCTTTATCAGCTGCTGTTATATATGAGTTTTCTCCAGACAATCAAAACTTCCTCCTCTGGCATCAGAATTAATTTAAATAATCGAGCTCTTTTCATGGAAATTATTCTAAAGAGCACTGCATGGTTTCCTTCTTTCTAAAAGGAGAACAATGAGCATGATTTCACATTTTCTTGATGGGCCATGGTTATTTAATACAGCGCATTCAGTAAATACAATGCCGCTCCGCTATCAGTAGTATTTCTGCTGTCGGTAGGTATTCTCCCCAGACTTCCCTTGTTCGCACTCGCTCTGGGCTACAAGCTTAAATAATCACATTTGTTAGGATTGTGTGTGAAGGAAAGGTCAGCGAGGAATACATAGTAAAATGTGTTCTATTAGCACCCAAGGCTTTGGAAATTTTATTTTCCATATTAAAGGCCTTTATTTATGCACTTAGGCTGGGCTTCTAGAAAGCCAGGTGTATGGAAGAAATGTCTGCACCAAATAAATGACATGCAGGGAATACAACAACAATAACCTAGATATTTATAATAGTAACGCTTTGTGTGCAGTGGTTTCTTTAATTCTCAAAAGTGAGTCATGAGGCAAGTCAGCGGCCCTTCACTGTGGAGTATGGAAACTCTGACCCAAGGCCCATGTGTTTATAAGAAGCCAACACTTTGTAAAAAGTGAAATTCCAGGTTCGTCTTGAACAGAACAAGTTGGTAGAGACTGTCCTGAATTTAGTGTCCATTCAGGTGGATCTCTTCGCCTGCTGCATCTTTATTCATTGTAGTTTGCAATGAGAAATTTTATGTGAGGAAGAGGCAAAGCTAGCACACCCAGAAACCCTCAGACAAATTATATTTATCATATTCAGTACAATTATGATGATAAGTTTCCCTTATGATACCTCATACCTTGTTTTGTAATAATTTACATGCTGACCAGATGATTCATTAATATTACTACCTGCACTGCTCTAAATAAACATAACTTTATGCACGGTGGGCAAACTGTATTCCATGGGCTGCTCACCTGTGTTTTTATAAATAAAGTTTTATTAGAACACAGACACACGCATTGATTGACCTGTTAACTATGATTATGTTTGCCCTATGAAGTAACAGAAGTAGATATAGGGCCCACAATGCCCAAAATATTTACTATCTAGCTCTTTAAGAAAAATGTTCCCATCTCCAGATTTATGTTAAATCATGATAATATTTTCCACGCTGACATTTGAAACATACGGTCTGAAATATCAGTGTATTCCCACGATAATACTTCATTTATTCAGCAAATATTCATGGAGTGTGTCCTATAGGTCAGGCACAAGACAGGGAGCAGTGATGAAGAAAGTAGTAGTAAGCCAACCCCTTGCCCTTCAAGACAGACATTAGGCACATAATCAAAAATCAAAGTAAAATTACAACTCTGGGAAGTTTCACAGAACAAAATAATATACAGCTGGAGTTCATTGCCAGGAATTGGTTTAGACTGCTGGGCAGGCAGGCTAGAATTCTCCAGGAGTGGAGGGTAGGAAGGGCAGGCAGGAACTGGGCATTGGGCCCAGGCTGCAGCCAAGTTCACAGGTAGAATTTCTTCTTTCAGATAAGGCTTGGCTCTCGCCTGCAGTCTGTCCGTCAGGCCCACCAAGTATGTAGGACCACACTTTAACCAACTGGCCAGGGCTTGGACCTTCTTTTCTAAAAGCTACAGTTTCTCTCTGAGATCTACTTGAACTGCAGCCCACACATTTTGTTATGTGATGTTTACACTAGAGGCCCGTGCATGAAAATTCATGCACTGGAGGGGGGGTCCCTCAGCCTGGCCTGCCCCCTATCACAGACTGGGAGCCCTCAGGGCCGGGAGGCAACCAGTGATCAGGGCTTCCCCTATCACACCTCTGCTGCTGCCACTGCCAGCAGCGCAAGCCTCAGCCGGCCCTGGTTACCTGAGCCTGGGGCAGCCCTGGGAGGCTGGGCAGCCACCATCCAAAGCTTGCCTGTGCCTTGGGCCAGCCCTGAGCAGCTGGGAGACTGAGAGGACTGGGGGGCTCTAGAGGCAGGCATACAGAGTGGCCAGACCTACCTGGGGGCTGGCCCGGCCATGCCACGCACCTGCCACCTCAGCAGGGCTGAGGGGACTGGACACCACCATCTGTGGCTGTGAGCACTGCCATCTTGGAGGGTGTGGCAGTCAATTAGCATATCCCCTCCTTATTGGCTGTGGGCACCTCCATCTTTGTGAGTGCGTGATAGTCAATTTGCATATTCCCTCTTTATTAGATAGGCTATTCACTTATCTTTATTATTTCCACATGCTTGGGGCTTTCCTAGATTGCTCTGTCTCTCCTTGATTTCTAATTTACATGATGATCAACGAATATACACTGTATAACTGAAATATTTTTAAATTGGGGGGAGGCCTTGTATTATGAATGAGCACATGGCCTCCTCTGGTGAATGTACTGTGTGCTTAAAAGAACATATATTCTGTTCTTGTTTGGCGAAGCATTCCGTAGTTGTCACTAAGATTAAGTAGGTTTATAATGCTCCTCAAGTGGTCAATATCCTACTGATTTTCTGTCTGCACGGCCCATCAGTTACTGATGGAGGAATCATAAAATTCTCAACAATAACTGTCGTTGGCCTATTTCTCCTTTCCATGCTGTCAGTATTTGTATCATGTTTTTTGTAACTCATTGTCAGATGCATTTATAATAGCTGTATTTCCCCACTGCATGGAACCTGTGATCATGATAAATTTCTCTTTGTCTCGAGAAATACTTCTTATATTAAAGTTTATTTTCTCTGATACACATACTCAAGCCTTCTTGTGTTTCCGTTTGTACGGAATACTTTTCCTTTTTTTATATGCAATTTGTACCTTTGAATTTACAGTGCCTCTTTTATTGGCAGTACATGGTTGGACCTTGGTTTTTTTACTCAGTTTGAAAGTATCTACCTTTTGATCGTGATGTTTTGTGCATTCATATTTAATGATTATTGTTATGGTTAAATTCTGTTCTGCCACTGTGCCAAGAGTTTGTGTTTCTTTTTTCTTTATTACCCTGTTCTTCTTTTACTACTTCCTTCTGTGTTAAACAAATATTTCTTAGCATACAATTTTTCCAGTGACATCTTTATTATATTTCTTTGCCTTTTTTTCTTTTCAGTTGTCAATCTCCTGATGAAAATATTCATCTTTAACATATCACAGTCTTCTTCAAATTTATATTAACTTACTCCAAGTAGAATATAGAAACGTTGAGCAAGCGTATTGGCTTCAACAGTGACCTCGTGTTATTTTAGTCATATGTATTACACAGTCGGGGAGAAACTCTCGTGCAATTTGAAAAATTCCCTTATCTGAGGTCACTATGTTGATTTCCAGATGGGTTTTGCCAAGGAAAAATGGCTCCCCATCCATTGTCAACACCTGTTTCCTTAATGACAAGAGACCCTTTGAAATATAAAGACCCTTCCTAATATTATTGGCTGATTAAGTTCTTTTCCAAGAATCTTGGTTCTCCATAGTCACAATTAAAGGGAAAGAAATGGTGCGACCTATTGTTCCAGTTTAAAAGATAATGTTATAACAACACATAAGATTGTTTGATGGATTGCAGTCAATTGCTTGGCGTGGGAATTTTCTTACATATCTGTGTGTGTGTGTGTGTGTGTGTGTGTGTGTGTGTGTGTCTGTCTTTTAACTGTGTTGCTTTTCATAATTACCTGGAAAACAGAACTGCTTAAAAAAAGCACATCTTTCACGTATTTTTTTCCATCCTAAAACCCTATGAATATTTTAGTAGATCAATTAATCATCCTAACCCTTTGCTGTTCTGGCGGAATTTATTATTGTAGGTAACGGAACTTGTTTCATTTCAAGGCAATACCCCATGTCTGCCGACCCAGTGTTTTATGGCTCGCACTGTTCCAAATCATAACATGCAACCTGGCCGAGAAGGAAGAAGTCATCAATCAGAAGAGAAATACAAGCAGGGAGAGATCATTGTATGCTTCCTGCGGGAGTTGGACAGTCAGGATGAGTGTCGCCGTGACAGTGACGATCTGGAGCCTGAGTCTGTGACTGTGGTGCCATTGCAACAAGTCACACCTGTGACCTCGTCCTAGTCTCTGGGTTCTTTCCAGTCATGGATGAGCCTGTCATTTAATGACGTGAGCCTGAGTCCACCGGCTGTCACTCCCTACCGATGTATCTCACCTCCTACTCGGCTCAGAGCCAGTTCCCTACAAAAGTGGAGCTCCTCTTTCCTCCTCGCTTTCCCTCCATTCAATATGCTCCAACATTATTTTCTTTTTAAAAAATATTTTTTTTGTTGATTTTTTACAGAGAGGAAGGGAGAAGGATAGAGAGTTAGAAATATCGATGAGAGAGAAACATCGATCAGCTGCCTCTTGCACACCCCCCACTGGGGATGTGCCCGCAACCAAGCTACATGCCCTTGACAGGAATCAAACCTGGGACTCTTGAGTCCTCAGGCCGATGCTCTATCCACCATGGCAAACTATTTAGGGCCAAAATTATTTTCTTTATTGTAAGTAATTCCCACTTGTCTGAATTTATATGTTAACAGTTCTAGTTTGAACACCCTTTGGGGTCCATCCCACTCTGAGTTAAGCACTGGGTTCACATAAAAGAACCAGGAAAGGTACCCCATTGCTCTCTGTTCTCGGGTGTAAGGGCTGACAAATAAATAAACAAACAAATAACGAGGCTCATTTTTGAAGACTGCCATAGCATGAGAAAAGGTCTAGCTGCTGCTATAGCTGCATGAAATCAATGTTCCCAAACATTCAGCACTGCCAATATTGCTCTAATAGAATTCATTACCTGGTGTCTCTTGGTATTTGTAGCTCTCTTTGTCTATTGAGTGAGTCATTTCATAATTAAGAATTGATTTGTCCAAGATTCCTTCTGTTCCTACTGAAATAATCAGGTTACCTAGACTTCCCAGAATTCACTAATAACAAAGAAGCCAAATAAAGCAAATAAATCATACACACTTACATTGAAAGCCAGAACCTGAACTTCTGTTCCAGTCTAAGCCTCAGGAATTGAGTGATGATTGATGTTTTGACTTGCAGGGATCTGATTGGTGATGGCATACCTGGGAATCAAATAAATGCTTCCTCCTGATGGTACTGTCCTGCCTATAAAATCAGAAACACTCTGATCTGGAGGCTGGGTCTAATCCTGTGGGAAACTTGTTGTGCTTGACAGCCATTTGGTAGTAAGCTCCAGCAACGTTAGCACTAACCTTGGGCTAGGTTTCTATTACCCCAAACCCTATCTCTTTCCCATAAGCCAGGTGTTTCGCCTTAAGGGCTAGGCCTCATTCGTCCTTCTCCCTATAACTACCCCAAACTCCTCCTGAATAAACGAGACTTGATCAGAACTTTGTCTTGTCTTCATTCCTTGTGTTTCTTGTCCCTTTCATCTCCACTCCCCCTCTAGGGTCCTCGTTGACTTAACCCGAGGGTCGGAACATAATCCTAACTCAAGACCCCTTCATGGGGTTCACAGCCTCTAGTCCATCCCCCAGACTGAGTCAGCGCTAGACCCAGAGTCCCATGATGGAGGAGCGGGAGGTCAGGGCTTTGAGGAAGACCTCTGCGGTGTGGCCACAGACATCAGACAGGGAAGTGCATGGAGCTCTGGACAGTTCCTTTAGGAGAACCACAGAACAGACTCCTAGGCTTGAGGTGGGAAGACGTGCTCTCTTCTGCTCACAGCAATTTTCCATCTGAAAAGCAACTCCCTGCTCAATTTGGGGTTCCAGTCAAGACGGATGACCACCGTGGGTCACCGACTAGCCATGCAACGCAAATCATTACTCATTAACTGGGTGTGATCTGATCCAGGGAATCATCCAAACTGATGGATTCTACTGGTTTTCCCTGGGCTCACCGGGCATGCTGGGATTCCCTGGGGTTGACTGTGGGTGGAACAGGGCAGCATGTATATACATACGATGGGTCCTGTTAGGTCTGGAAAGTATGAGAAATCTGCCCAAGCAAATGGCCAAGACTACGCTGATCATGGAAACCACTTTTCTTGACATCAACACACACCTATTTTAGATGGCTTAAACTTAAATTTCTAAAGGCTGTAGCATTGTCTTGTTACCCCCATTAAACATTTGGGAGAAAAAATCCATCCTGGTATTATCTTATTATCTTGTATCATTTTTCTCTCCTGAATTATATTCATTTGAAAAGCATCCTATGATTCTGTGGGAAATAAGTTTGTGCCTTTTATATGTGTAGGATTATAAATAATCTGTCTGATGCATGATGGGACAGACTGAGAAGATAGGCAATGGGACAAGGAGCGAGCCCATCAGGGTCCAAATCAAGAACGTAGTTTCAAGGAGAGGAAAAATGCCTCTGCGGGGAGGGGGCACAGGTAAGAAATAAGCTACACATGTGAGAGTTGGGATCAAGGGCTTTGACCTGGTCAGAAAGTGGCCCCAACCCAAAAGTTGGGAAATGGGGGATGAATCAACATGTTTACTAGCAGGTGAGACAGGCAGCCTGGGGGTCTTTGCAGGGGTCAGAGAAAGTCTCGCGGAAATTGGAAAGGGATGAGCTCTGAATTCTACAGCCTGCCGATCTATCCTCTTGACACTGTCTTTTTTACCTGTGTTCTCTTTCCTGTCGCTGGGTGGGTCTTGAGTCAGCCGATACATACAAGTCGTGACAACAACATGGGGACTGCGGTGGCCAGTGTGGCTTGTGCTTTGTTCGCCAGGAGCGATTGCTTCCGTGAAGGCCTGTGTCCGACCGCAGCTGCATCACTTCTCTTCCCCGGCCAATGCTTATTTCCATGTGGACTCTGGACCTTTTACCGACTCCATCTTTCATTTCTCCCAAAGGACGAGAACATGGGAGGAAAGAGCTACCTAAATAAATCACTGAGTGTTGAGGATCACCAGAGCAAGCCATGGTGGGCCCATTACCAATGGCTCCTCAAGTCTCCTGAGTGGACGAATATTCCCTGAAAGCAAAGAGAGAAGCAAGCTTTCTTGTGCTGTAATGAGAGGGTTAAAAACGTGTCCTGAGCACTCACTGTCTTCTCAACCCCTTTCCTGTCCGCCTGAAGGAGGAAACAGCTGTTGCAGAGCTTTGGGCTCCTGAGGTCCCTGTTCCCAAGTCAGAGGACCAGACGTGGGTGGAAAGAGATGCTGGGTACCAACAGACCATGCCTAGCACAGCATCCTCTCAGCCACAGTGACTGATTCAGGGATGGGGCTTGCTGACCAATCAGAAACAAGAAAAAGCATTTTCCTATGTTATGAGTAGTTGAAGGGGGGCTCAACCTGGGTTGATAAAAATGTGGGGCTGCTGGAAAACACCAACCCTGGGTTTGTTTATTCATCAGAACCACAAGGGCCATCCATTAACAAGCAGCGGGCATCTATGAAGCAGTTATTCTCCGTCAGACTCCGTGCTCCGCTCTGCACATGAACTATGTCACCGATGTGGTGACAGGAACCCAATGCACAGAGCGTGTTACCACCCCCTTTTGCAGTAGACAGGGAGATGAGTCCCCAAGACCCCTCTCCAGGGAAGGGTGTGGCCTAGCCACCGGAAGTCTAAGTAGACATCCTTTAGCCACGGAATGCAGGCTGTGTTGACTCAGTACAGACCTCTAATGGCTCCTCTTAGCTCCAGAGCTCCCCATGGGATCAGCCAAGATGGGTATCAGTCCTGTGTCCCCCACCCCCGGGCCCCTTCACACTTTCCTTTCCTCCCCTTCCAGAGAGGTGGGTGCCGTGGATCCAACATCCCTTAGAAATGTCCCTCCAGCACCTCCAGCACAGGGAACTCCATATCCATGTCTGCTTTCCTCCGAACCCTGTAAGGTCAGGAACCACATTACAGATACAATGACAAAGCAGGGGACCCTGGCTGACCGCACCACATGGAATGGGTCCTGGTGGTGGAGATGGCTGAAGTATAGGAACCTTGCTGGGACCACCAAGGCTGATCTGGACCTTGGGACTGGACTCTGGACTGTGATTCTAGGAAAGAAGGTTGGTAAGACACCAGGATGCTGGGCAATGCTGGGCAGGAGCTACCCCTCGCCTGAAAGCGAACAAGGCCCAGTCCGTGGGCGCCCGCTTGGTGTGCAGGTGGCGGTAGGAGAGGGCGCACGGACAGCGGCAGTAGCCACAGGAGAAACTTGATCTCCGTCTCTCTAACTCACAGCCTCTGCTAAGGATGCCAGTGGCAAGGAGGGAACCTGGGCATCTTGGCCAACTGCAGAGAGAGCGTCTCCCGAGGGCAACCCCTTCACGCTGGCCTCCTGTGTTCCTCCAGCGCAGACTTCATGTCAACTGAAATCATTTCCCGTAAGAGGCCCAGGAAGACTAACGCACACGATCGCTGGCAATCATCACCTCCTGCGCCATCTTTTGAAAAATTGCATGTGGAACGATTATGATTTTTAATTGCATTTTGAAGGATCCCTCAGGGGTCGCTCTGATTCAACGGGCTGATGCCTACTAAACAATGAACGAGCAAAACATTCGCTGAGACAAAGTTATCGAATGAGGCTTCCGATGGCGCTCATTTGCCATTTGCCAAGTCATGGGCCACAAATAAAAATGAGTAATTGTGAAATGCTAATGAGCATGTCACTTAAGATTAGTAGGAACAGGGAAGGGAATTCCAAATGAAGGAAAATGTGTAGGAAATAAAACTGTATCAAAGAAAGGAAGCAACAACTGGGTAACTGGAGAATAAAAGTGTGGGAGACCGGCACTGAAACGCCCAGCATGCTGAGCACCTTTCTTCGCAACAGTATTTACTTGTTCATACCTGGAGATATTTAGTAAGAGGGTTTTTCCAAATTTGTAATCAAAATCCAAAGAGGAAAATACAATAGCTTTTTAAAAAAATATATTTTATTGATTTCTCAGAGAGGAAGGAAGAGGGATAGAGAGTTAGAAACATCCATGAGAGAGAGACATCGATCAGCCGCCTCCTGCACGCCCCCTACTGGGGATGTGCCCGCAACCAAGATACATGTCCTTGACCAGAATTGAACCTGGGACCTTTCAGTCCACAGGCTGACGCTCTATCCACTGAGCCAAACCGGTTTCGGCAAAACACAATAGCTTTTGATAGATGGTCCCTAAACATGAAACACGGATGAAACCCATCCAGCCCCTGGGACATGGAACTGTGGAATAGAATAACTTTTCTATTTCTCTTTCCTGATGCTCTTTTTTTATTATTGATTTCAGAGAGGAAGGGAGAGGGAGAGAGAGACAGAAACATCGATGACGAGAGAGAATCATTGATCGCCTGCCTCCTACATGCCCCACACTGGGGATCAAGCCTGAAACCTGGGCATGCGCCCTGACTTGAAATCCAACTGTGACCTCCTGGTGCATAGGTTGATGCTCAACCACTGAGCAACCCTGGCTGGGCTCTTCCTGTATATTCTTGGTATTTGTCCTTTTACCGTTAAAATAAATTATTTAAAAGTGATAGCATCTCGGCATTTTAAAGATGTTGTTTTCTGTGTGGGGTATTTTGGTTTTGATATTTTTTGGGTGGGGGGAGGGGGTGGAGGGCAGTGAAATGGAAGAAGAACTAGGTCTCCACAGCAGCCTATGATCTTCGCTGTAAAACAAGGAGGCGGGAGTAAAGACGAGGCAGAGACCAGACACGGCCCCCACCTTAGTTCCGGTGTGGGCCTGCCACAGCCCGGCCAGAGCTGCACGTGGGCAGAGGAGGCAGATTGGACTGTAAATTGCCACAATCGATGATGGAGAGGAACGAGATGACCCACAACAAATGACACCCGGGGGAGGTAATTCGGTCTGTCGATTGTGCTACTAATAAGCCTCCATTACGGTTTGATGTGTGAGGGGAAATCCGGCTTCATCTATAAGAGGATCAATCACTCCTAAAAGGCACCATCTGTAGCAGCTTTGGAGCACTAACCTACCCCGAGATGGGAGGTGCTAAAGGCTTGGGAGACCCCTCTCCCCCTCCACCCCACCCCCCATTCCCTGCACCAGGCCTGGCCTTTATCTGATATGCTGAGCACCATGCCGTCCGAGAGAGCGGGCTCTAGGGAGCTCAGGGGACCTGGATGTGTGTGCCCCGCTTGTCTGGCTCTCGGAGGTCACGGCCACTCCGGGTTCCAGCCAGAGCCCATCACGGTCTGAGCTCCGTGGGGAATGGTTTTGGTGAAGCCGCTTGCTCTCGTCTCCGCCGCGTTGTGTGATCCATTTCGTTTAACGCCAGCTCCTGCCGCGGCTGGGAAGGGCTGCATCCCACCTGCCCTGGCAGCTGCTTCCAGCTGGGGGCTTTCCCCAGTGTTCGGAGGAGACACGGAGGCGATGCTGCTCTCTTCGCTACCTTCCTCCGTCTGAGGGGTTGGGAGAAAGAAACTCTGTGAACTCCTTGTGCCGGTAGGAACTTCTGGACCCAAACTCAGTGGCCATGTCTAGCACAGCTATTCTCAACCTGTGGGTCGCGACCCCTGAGCCTTTCACAGGGGTCGCCTAAGACCATCGGAAAATGTAGCAATATAGTTTACTGTTGTTATATGAAGACTGTTACCCATGCTACACCATGCTTCAAGACAACATTTCATTTATTTGTAATGAGAAATAAATATTTCACAATATCTAATTGTGATTATCACTATGCTTTAATTATGTTCAATTTGTGACAATGAAAATACATTCCGCATATCAGATATTTACATTACAACTCATAACAGTAGCAAAATGACAGTGATGAAGTAGCAACAGAAATAATTTTATGGTTGGGGGTCACCACAACATGAGGAGCCGTCTTAAAGGGTCGTGGCCTTAGGAAGGTTGAGAACCACTGGTCTAGCAGCTTCACAGAGCCAACAGGATGCTCTTGAGACCAGTAGCCAGTGTGTGTTGTTCCTTTAACGCTCGAGGGGCTGTTTCTCCGCCCCCTCCCCCGTATCCTGCCTCTGGCATCCTTCCTTTGGGACCCCTTGGTCACACGGAGTGTAGTTGTTCTTGGTTTCTCTTTATCGCCAACACCACCCCTTGCTCCGGCGAGCACCACCACGGAGCATAAAAGGCCCAGATCACACACACACTGCTCTCTGCTGCGCCTGTGCCGTGTGAGTCAGAAGTAGAAGCAAGTGGGAGCGCAGCCACTCGGGGCAAATCAACAGCAGGAGCGCCAGGCTGTGTGGGGGGCTGACCTGGACGCAGCTGATGGTAATTGAGGGAGACAACTCTCCACACCAAAGCCATCCTGACTAGTACAGGGCAGCCAGCGCTCTGGAGGGGCTGAGGGCTGTGTGATTGGGCTGCATGGATGCCGGATAAAATCGTCTTGGGAATAAGCGGTCTCCATCAGCCCTTCCTATGGAAAGGGACTGCCTTCTTGGAGAGGCAGATTCTTGTGTCTTGCGGAGGGAAAGCCGCCTTACAAAGTGGCACCCAAACAGCCAGCCATTGAAAGGGCCATGGCAAAACTACTGGCCAATGGCATGCAGTGCTCAGACCCTGAAATCGGCAAGCCATATAACCACCGGGGGGGGGGGGGGGGGGGG
>PVJN01009449.1:7379-60971 GCA_004026805.1 Lasiurus borealis
CTTTTTTTTTTTTTTTTTTTTTTTTGCTTTTTGCTTTTTGCTTTTCATTTCCATTCACCTGCAGTACCTTTTTCTATCCCTTCACCATCAGTCTTTGTGAGTTCATTTTTCTGAGGTGGGTTTCCTGTAGACAGCAGATTATGGGTCATGTTTTCTTATTCACTCAGCTACCCTGTGTCTTTTGATTGGGGCATTTAATCCACTTACATTTAAAGTTATCATTAACTAGAGGCCCAGTACACGGAATTCGTAGGGTCCTTCAACCTAGCCTATAACCTCTCCAATCTGGGACCCCTTTAGGGATGTGCAACTGCCAATTTAGGCCTGATCGCACAATCTGGAACTGCTGGCTCCCACTACTCACCTGCCTGCCAGCCTGATCATCTCTAATCAGTCCCCTGACATTCTGATTGATACCTAATTGCTCCCCTGCTGACCCGATTACTCCCAACTGCCCTCCCCTGCTGGCACAGTAACCCCCAACTACCCTCCCCTGCCAGCCTGGTCACTCATAACTTCACTCCCCTGCCGGCCTGGTTGCCCCCAGCTGCCCTCCCTTGCTGGCCCAGTCATGCCTAACTGCTCTCCCTGCAGACCTAGTCTCCTCCAACGGGCCTCCCCTGTCAGCCATCTTGTGGCGATCATCTTTGTCCACATAGGGGCGGCCATCTTGTACAAGGGCATGAGGGTCAATTTGCCTTTTACCTTGTTACTATATAGGATAGGTACTGTTTGTCACTATTCTTATTTTTTATGCCTGTGTTCCCTATTAGCTTCCTATTTCTTCTTTTTACAGCAATCCCTTTAGCATTTCCTGCATTGCTGGTTTGGTGGTGATAAACTCCCTTAGTCCTTTTTTGTCTGCGAAGCTCCAGATTTCACCCTTGTTGGGTTCAGACCCTTCGTTTGCATGACTTTGTATTTTTCATTCAATTCCCTTTTGGTTTGATGTATTTCTATTGAAAAATCAGTCACTGGTTTGATGGGGGATCCTTTGTAGCTAACTTTCTGTCTCTCTCTGGTTGCTTTTAAGATTCTTACTTTGTTGGTGGTGTTTGCCAGTTTAATTATAATGTTCCTTGATGTCAGTCTCTTGGGGTTCATTTTGTTTGGGATTCTGTGATCATCTTGGACTTGTGTGAGTTTTTTCTTCCCTATATCAGGAAAGTTTTCTGTCATTATTTTTTCAAACAGTTTTTTTATTCCTTGTTCAGTTTCCTCTCCTTCTGGAACCCCTAGTATGTGGTTGTTGTTTCATTTCATGGTGTCCCAAAGCTCCTTTAGGCTCTCCTCTTGTTTTTTAAGCTTTTTTTTCTAGATGCTGCTCTGCTTGGGTAATTTTTCTTACCTTGTCTTCTAGCTCACTGATGTGGTCCTCTGCTTCTCATAACCTACTGTTGATGCTTTCTATTGAGTTCTTTATTACAGTGATATCATTTTTCATTTCTTCTTGGTTCTTCTTCATTTCCTCTTGTTTCTTAAACATATTGTTGAATTTGTCTTCCAATCTTTTCAGAGACTTTATGACAATTTCTCTGAATTCTTTCTCTAACATATTGGTTGCCTCCATTTCATTTGCTTTCTTTTATGGTTATGCCTCCTTTTATTTTCTATGCGGGCTGTGTTTTTTTCTCTCCATGCTCTCTACTCTCCAGGTGTCTGGTCATGTAGCTCTCTCTCTCTTACATTGACTTAAAGGCACAAAATACAACACAACAAGTCACAATGCACAAGGCATTGGACACAAATGTATTCACAATACTAATAACACCAAATAAAGGTGACCACCAGAGAAAATAGAATTAGGGGATTAAGAAAAAGAAAGAGAGTACAAAAATGATATTTAGAAAAGGAAAAAAAGGAGGAGAAAAGAAAGAGAATAAAAAAAGAAGGGGGAAAAACTATTTATATGGGGAGGAAACTCCAGTAGAACAACAACTAATCCAAAAAAATAATGCAAACTACTAACACCCAGATATGAATGCAAATTACAAACAACAACTAATAATAAGTGATGAGAGGAAAAACAGAACAAAACAAAAAGAGAAACAATGATACAAACAAACAAACCAATCTAATCAACAAACTAATAACAATAGGACAGAAAGAAAGAAGGCCAAAACAAAACAAAATAAAATAAACATAAATTAAAAACAAAACAAAAAAGGGGAAGAGAGAAAAAGATGTGAGTCATGAAGAAAGAGAAGAGAGAAGAGTGTATGGGCTTCTAGCAGGGAATCCGAAATTAGGTAGATAAGTAAATAGGATGAATTTTTAAAGAGATAAAAAGAAGGAATAGGATAAATCTACAGCAGGAATAGGGTAAAAGAAACAGGACAACAAAAGGGGAAAAATGAGGAAGAGAGTGTTGGCATAAAGGTCAAGTTAGATAGAGTAAAATGATGCTGAAGGAAAAATGAAAATAGTATCTAGAACACTAATTCCAAAATAAAATAAAATGAAACTTTAAAAAAGGTAAAATAGTAGTAGTAATAATACTGATTAAAAGTAAAAATATAATAATTATAAAGGTAAAAGCAAGTGAGAAGAAAAGAAAAAAATTAGTTTCTAAAGTAAAAGATAAAAAATAATGTGCAGACATGAAGGTCATTCACTTCCTCTACTGTTCTGTTTGGTATGCCTGTTTCCTGTCAGATATAAAAATAAGAATAGTGACAAACAGTACCTATTCTATATAATAAAAAGGTAATATGCAAATTGACCCTCATGCCCTTGTATAAGATGGCCGCCCCTATGTGGTCAAAGATGATCGCCACAAGATGTCTGACAGGGGAGGCCCGTTGGAGGAGACTAGGTCTGCAGGGGAGAGCAGTTAGGCGTGACTGGGCCAGCAAGGGAGGGCAGTTGGGGCAACCAGGCCGGCAGGGGAGTGAAGTTATGAGTGACCAGGCTGGCAGGGGAGGGTAGTTGGGGGTTACTGTGCCAGGCAGGCAAATGAGCAGTTGGGAGCCAGCTGTCCTGGATTGTGAGAGGGATCCCAGATTGGAGAGGGTGCAAGCTGGGCTGAGGGACACCTCCCCCGACAAGTGCATGAATTTCATGCATTGGGCCTCTAGTAAAAGCATAATATGCTAATTAGACCAGACAGCCGAATGACCCTCCAGACATCATTCTGGATGAAGTTGTGGTGGCAGGGGACAAGGCAGAGGCAGTTAGGAGTGATCAGGCAGACAGGCAGAGTGGTTAGGGGCAACCAGGCAGGCAAGCAGGTGAGTCATTAGGAGCCAGTGGTCCCAGATTGCAAGAGAGTGCAGGCCAGGCCGAGGGCCCCCTCCCATGCACAAATTTTGTGCACTAGGCCTCTCATCAATGATAAGAGAGAATCATTGATTGGCTGCCTCCTGCAAGTGCATGCCACACTGGGGATCAAGCCCCCTTATACCTTGACTGGGAATCAAACTGTGACCTCCTGGTTCATAAGTTGACACTCAACCACAGAACCATGCCGGCTGGGCTGTTTAGTGGTTTTTATTGAATTGGTTTTTAGGTAACCTTTTTTGTAGAAGTCAGATTTATGTACAATAGTAAGTAATAAAATAGAAATAATAATAACTGACAGCTCCTGAGTGCTTCAGTGAGCCAAGCACTGTTCTAAGGATATTGAATCCTCACAATAACACTAGAAGGGAGATGTTATCATTATAAGATTTTTTTTTGCAGATGCAGATGCAGATGTTAAGTTACTTTCACAAGTTCACACAGTCATTAAGAGAAATTGTTGGGATTTGAACTCAAGCAGTTTGACCCCAGAACCAGTGTTCTTGTAGATATAGATCATATTTTTTTTACCTAGTCATTCATTGAGAAGAATGTAGTATAACTCATATTTAAAAAATTGAACTGACCCATAAACTTGGAGCTTAAACCCAATCTAATATAATGTCTTATTCGTTTCTTAGAAAGACTGTTCCTTAAAAAAAAAACAACTTAACTCATTAATAATACTTGCATGATTTATCATCATATTATCATAACAAAATTAACTAATTGGCTAATAAATTGATTTATTCAACTATAAGTGCTATTCGTAAGTCTTTACTCTCTAGTCAGTAGACTTGAATAACATTCATTTCAAACATTAATATTTAGATTCTATAAGGAAAGATGTAATATTCAAAATGTTTGAACTATTTTTTGGTAAAAGGTAGCTCAAATAATGTCTTACAAAAATTACAGGCAGTTAATGGAGTGGGAGGGAATAGAAATACTTTCTGTTTAGATAGCCCAGCACTCTAGTATTTCAAGCTCCGCCCATCAACCTTTTTGTGTAAGTAAAGCCAGCAGGCTTACAGCATTAAAATCAGATGATTTTTCAACTCATCAAAAATGACATATTTGTGAAGCATAATAACTTATTAGTGTATACCTGAGAGCAGCCATCATTTTTCCCTATAAACTGGCAACTTTATAGCATATTCATTGCAATTTGTTTTAGAGTATACCTTTTGGTTATAATTTTAACTCTAGAAGTATGTTAATGCTTTGCATATTTTTTTTAAGAAACACAAAATTAAATCAAGGATGGGGGAAAGCCCTAAAATTTGAATGCAGACAGAAACAAATGAACCATCTGCACTTAGAATAAATATACTTTTGATGAAGATCAAAATCTGAAGGCTACTTTCCCTCAACTGGAACTGAAACACCGAAGACATCTCACCAGAGGAGAGTGGAAGATTAGCATCGAGTAGCACTGAGCTGGGCAGAGTGGAGTGGAGCTGCCTAGCTGAATGGAATACTACTAGGCTGTTAAATGGAAAAAAAAAAGAAGAAGAAGAA
Organism: Lasiurus borealis; assembly: GCA_004026805.1. Taxonomy (NCBI): domain Eukaryota; kingdom Metazoa; phylum Chordata; class Mammalia; order Chiroptera; family Vespertilionidae; genus Lasiurus; species Lasiurus borealis. The sequence continues at coordinate 12,180 of PVJN01009449.1, forward strand.
GAAGGAAATCTTAGATTTCTTTGCAACATCTTAGATGGACGTGGAGAGTATTGTGCTGAGTGAAATAAGCATTCAAAGACAAATAGCATAGGACTTCACTATATGTGGATCTAATTAACAAAATAAACACGCAAAATAGAAACAGACTCATAGATACAGAGAAGAGAATGACAGCTGTCAGAGGGAAGGGGGGAGGGGGCTAGGTGGAAAAGGTGAAAGGGTTAAGCGAAAAAAAAAACCCACAAAAACCCAAAAAACAAAACACACACAAAAAATAACACAAAACAACAACCCCAAAATCTCATAGACAGACAACAGTATTACCAGAAGGAAAGAGGGATGGGGAGGTAGGAGAGGATAAAAGGGGAATAAATGTTGATGGGAGGAGATGTGACTTGGGGTGGTAATCACACAATGCACTATACAGATGATGTATTATAGAATTGTACCCCTGAAACCTATGTAATTTAAAAAACCAAAGTCATCCCCAATAAACTGAATTTTAAGAAAGAGGGACCTAGATTGAGAGGGGACCAAGTGGAGCGGGTGAAGTTTTCAGTGCTGTTTTCACAGCCATCCTCTATTATCCTCGAATTCTTTGTACTAAACTTTCCTTCTCCCCTGCACCCCAAATTGGTGACGCCTGTTGGCGTTTGAGTTGGCGACAGTGATCCTTGGTTGACATTCCATAATGCCCCAGTGGGGCCCTGAAGCGACCGCCCGATCTGAAACCAGCTCATCTGGTTCCTGATTCTGTTCTCCAGTTGTCTTCCTGGTGGCTCCTGAGGATCTTGGGAACTGTGCATTATGGTTACTTGACTTGAACTTGAGACTAGTTGAATCTTTACAGTACTCTGTTGGGTAGAGATTATTATCTCTAAAGTTCAGAGAGGTTAAATGTCGCTTTTGAGGGCAGACAGCCTTTGCAGGGGAAAGCTTGGAGTGGAGCCCAATTATCTAATGCTAGTGTTTATCCTTCTTCTGGATGAACCTGTTTTTCAGCCTCACACACGCCCCCACAATTTGTAGATGCAAAGGGTGCCACAGGCCAACGCTCTATCCACTGAGCCAAACCAGCCAGGGCCATATCAGACCAATTTTTAAATTCTTTATTTTTATAAGGAGATAGCAGGCATTTGTTTGTTTCAAGAAATGAAAGAATTGACCCACTGCAGAAAAGTTAAGTTGCCCCATTTAAAATGGGTAGATGGATAATGACATTGGAGATCCATTCTAGGCTGTATACGTAAGTTCCGTGAATGGCTAGATAGTTGCCTCCTAGACCTGGGAGAGCTGCAGAACGGGGGAGGGTCAAGGGAACAGATCTCTGGATTATCCCTCTCCCGCAAACAGCTCTAAATCAGTTCCATCTTGATTCTTGAGATGATCTAGACCAGTGGTCAGCAAACTGTGGCTCGCGAGCCACATGCTTTTACCAGCTGAGGTTTGCCACTCTGTTGACTCATGATTTTGCTGACCACTGCCTTAGGGAAAAACACTTAAAAAATTTTTAATAATGTACTAATGTCTTTAATCTGAAGTCAAAACTTCTTGGTAAGGGTAATGCCTTATGCAGTGGTCGGCAAACTCATGAGTCAACAGAGCGGCAAACTGCAGCTTGCGAGCCGCAGTTTGCCGACCACTGATCTAGATCCTTTTGGAGGGATGCTGAGGCTGTTGTGTTCCTGGTAGGAGGAGCCATGTCCTTGGGCTCTTGGGCTGCCCTGGTCCTTCTCCTTGATGTCCCCGAGTGCTTCGTGGGATTTTAGGATTGACTTGTCCTCCCACTTGCCACCAGAATGAGACGTCCTTTTGGTGGGAGTGTTCTCCTTTTGTCTTCCTCAGGGCTTCAGCATAGCGTCGGGAGACCTCTGGCTTCCACTGTTCACTCCTTTCTTCTTTACTCTGCCAGGCCGAGAGGAAGGGTTCAGCTCCTGGACCTTCCACACACAGCCTCTGTAACAGGCCTGTTGATCATCTCCCCTTATGCAACCATACTCTCATTTCCTTTGGATGTTACTGCTGCTGCTCCTGGTAACGCCTCCTGGTCAGGCCTGCTGGTGCCGGGGATAGGCAAGACAGTGTGCCCCTAAGCAGAGAGTATTTGCATGAAGCAGGTTGTTGAACTCCTTCCCCATCGGCATAAGCAAGAGAGGCGGCCCCAGATACCTCCGCGACTATGGAAAGACTTCTGACGTCGAACACATCTTGGCCACCTTCTCCATGGAGCTCCAGGGCCTATGTCGATAGGAGAAATAGGGAAGTGAAGAAGAAAATAAGTGAGACTAGAAAGGGCTGTCACCTGTCTTTAAGAGCTTAGCATTAGAATAGAAGAACCTTTGAAGTCACCAAGTCCAGAAATCCCCCTATGTCACCCCACAAAGGTCACAGAGGTTTTGCCTGGACAGTTGCAGTGCCAAGGAGAGCACTAGTGCAGTTCCCCAGGCAACATCCTCACACTTTTATCTTACACACTTGCACATTTCTACAAAACAGATTTCTAAAGGAAGACTGCTGGGCAGAAATGATGTCCATCTTACATTCTGACAGCTACTAACAAATTGTGCACCAGTGTGCAAAGCATGCTGCAATGCCACCGATTTATACAAATATTAGTTTATGGCTCAAATAAAGAAAGGGCTTTCTCAGAGTTAAGAATGCCCTACAGCAGATCAGACTGCCTGAGTCCACTGTAGTATGTAAGTATTCCAGAACAGATTGGACACTAGGATGCTGTTGACAGCATTACATCAGGTATATGGTTAGAGGAGCTGACATCTAAGGAACCTCAGATATTCAGAAGCACACAGGGTCTCCCCAATATGACAAGGCTCCACATAGTGGCTCATCTGGCCTGAGGCCTTCCACGTGAGTGTTTATCCAGGCAGCCCAGGAGAGCAGCCCGGAGCCTTCAGGTGCTCTCCGGAAGCGCTCAGGCCCTCCCAGAGTCTCTGCACAGCCTGACTGCTGGGCTCTTCTGTCCTCTGCCTCCAGCACAGCTATGTCCATCATGTCCCAAGCTGGTATGGCGTGGATGCCCCTGTAAGCCTCACTGGCAGTCTCAGGAAGAACACCGGGTCATCCCAGTGTGCAGACACATCTTCTTTTGCATGAAGGGGGCATCATGGTAGCTAAAAAGAGCGGCAGTGGGAGCTTCGAGTGGAGCTGTTTGTTCTCGTGACTGTAGATGAACAACAACATAATCTTCAAAGGAAGCAGCCTGAGCAGCTCCAAGCTTGTCACTGACTTGAGTCCCCTTCCCTGTGTGTATCTTCATATTTGACACCGACTGCACCACTGCCAGCCTGCCAGCAGCATGATGTCAGGTACAGTGGTACCTCGAGATACGAGTTTAATTCGTTCCGTAACCTTGAGGCGTGGGAAACTATGAGACGCTTGAGCTTGAGTTGCCCTAAACTGATGGGTCGTGTGCAGCCGTCCGATCCGCGCAATTACAGTGGTACCTCGAGATACGAGTGCCCTAACATACGAGATTTTTGAGATACGAGCCGTTGAGCAAGCGATTTTTGCTTTGAAATACGAGCAACATTTGAGATAGGAGCAATCGCCCGGATGCTGCACATGACCCACCAGTTTACCGCACCTCGAGCGTCTCATAGTTTCCCACGCCTCAAGGTTACGGAACGAATTAAACTCGTAACTCGAGGTACCACTGTACTCGTATCTCAACTGTTGCTCGTATTTCAAAGCAAAAATCGCTCGCTCGATGGCTTGTATCTCAAAAATCTCGTATGTTCGGGCACTCGTATCTCGAGGTACCACTGTATTTTGAGGTCGGGGCTGGTGCACACGATGCCCACAGTGACCATTTGCACATAGTCGAGCAATCGATCACTTCTCCTCTCTTACTGAGCTGGATGGAGCCGCTCCCAAACACGGGCATGCCTGTGAACATGGTGAGCTCGCCTTGCACAGCTGCGGCTGCAGCCTGCCCAGGGAGCCACGGGACGTGTGCAGCATGTGGCCGCTCTGGGTGCTGCCCTGCCATACATCGTGCTGCTGCTCCTCTGTCCTTCCTGAAGACTGCTGCATGTCCTCTCCAGAACCTCTGCCTCAGCCTGACCTGCAGCCCTCCCGAGCTGCCTTCAAGCCTTCACTGTCCATTGTGACCTGCAGTCAGCTGCCCACACAGCCCTGTGTCCTCATCCTCATAGCTGCCCCCCGCCCCCCACGAAGAGACACCATCCTCCTGCAAGCAGCCACCCTACGAAGGGGCGGGGATTACCAAATCTTCTTTTGTTATGTGAAACACAAGTCTCTTCTTCAAGGCCACGTATGTTCCCGCAGCTACCACAGGCAGTGAATGTAAATGATTAGCAGTCCCAGGAAAACTGTCTCTATTAATCTATGAAGGTGATACTGATAGGTGACAAATACTGAAGGCTTTATAAGAATTGAATGTTTTTGAGCTTTTGCTTAATAGTTATAGAATTTCTGTGAAATATTAACTTCAGTCACCAAATTTGAATTTAAGAATATACATAAAGGATTAACAAGGAAAGCATTCCTAGGAATCTCCTTATCCTTCTCAAGCCTGCAGTTAGTTGTAGATTTCTATAAACTGCTTTCTTAGAATTTCGGTTATTGGGCTTCTTCATTCATTACTGGAAATACTGTTTGCTATTTGTTTCCTATAAGGAATTAACATATTTACACCATCTTAAGGACATTTTTATAATTGTTAACATCCTTGTTCTCTACCTTGTTCTCCTGGGCATTAAATTTGTTGATTGTTTTAAAAAAAATGATATCTGTAACCGTTTTGTTCCTTTCCTTTAATCAAGAACACAAAAAGATGAATGTTCTGATTTGAGAAAGCCTAATTCACGACATTTTATGAGGATGTGTTACCTCAGTGGGCATTAGGTGGGTACTAACTAGTTTTCCCAGGAAGTTGTTTTTTGTTTTTTGGTTTTTGGTTTTTTTTTTACCAAATTAGCCTTCTTAGCTTTGTGCATCTCACTGTGATAGGGAGGTGACCAGTATTTTCTCAGGGAAAGAGTGAAGCTTACCCAGAGTGTCAGTATTTAGAGCATCTTAACATTATACATTTAAGCATCATCTTCATACAGTCTTAGAATTGCTAGACGGTTTGGATATGGACATTGAAAGTCTTCTGAATTGACGGCCTGACTGGGCATGGAGAAACATACAGTGAGTCATAGGCTCAACTCTTTTTTAATGAAAATGAATAATGTCTAATTATCTGAACTGACTAAATATTATCTTCCGTGTGGGAATTTTTTTTAAAGATTTTAGAAGATTAATTAGACAGGAAATCGGTGCTAGATAAGAAGTGTTTTACAAATAGGCTGCCTATTGATTTGTAGATTATCAGAACTGTATTTTTGCCAGTTTGTATCTTTTTTTCTTTCTTTCTGAAGAGGAATAACATTCTGTGTATCAATTTTATTTATGTTTTTCCTTTGTTTTTTTTCTTTGGGTGGAAAAATTCATTGTTCTTTATAATTTTAGTTTTATGTGCTGGGCTTCGGTGTTTGGAAATAGGCCCCAGGTGAGTGAAAACGCGTCTTTTTTCTCTATTGATGTTCTAAGCTTTCCATATGTTGTTTTTTTATTATTCTATTATCCTTTGTTGCACTGAAAGTCAATGATATATTACTTATGACAGGACATAAAAATGACTCTTGTTTTAAGAAGTTATTAGAATGCCAGTGGCAATAATAGACAGACATGGGAGAATATCCTTTTTTCCAGAAGAGCAACAAATTTTGTGAACTTGTTTGCAAAATAAGTCTTCTTTCATTTTTAAAAACTAATAATGGAAAATAACTACTTGCTCATACTCTTTGTAAAACAAAAACATACCAAGTAGGAATATTAATGATGATTTATAAAGAGAAGGCTAGCTAGGAATACAGAGGGAAAGAAAATTAAAAATGAAAGCATTATTTAAATGCTTTGTGCTTAGTATATTACTATGCCAAAATTTGTTGGCCTGCCCGGCAGTCAGGGCCTGTGGGCTGAGGGGGGGATCGCCAGAGATTGGCCGACTGTGGGAGCTCACTGACTACCAGGGGCAGCTCCAGCATTGAGCATCTGCCCCCTAGTGGTCAATGCGTGACATAGCAACTATTCATTTGGTCCATGGGTCATAATGGTCACTTAGGCTCTTATCTATGTAGACTAGAGGCCCAGTGCATGAATTTGTGTACGTATGGGGTCCCTCGGAGTGGTCTGCAGAGATCAAGTCCCACCTTGCGCCCCCAGCCTCGGAACCCTAGCTCGTACCCTCAGCCTTGCAGCCCTGCAGCCCCACCTGGCATCCCTTCTTGGCCTGTTATCGCCTCCTTAACTGCTCTACCATCCTGCCTGTGGGCTGATTGATTGGGGCTGGGCCCCCTGCTGTCACTGTTGCTTGCCATCTGTGGGGTGATAGGTCAGGGCTAGGGCCTCCCCTGCCCTGCTCCCTCAGCACCTGGGAGTGGGCGGTGGCCCCACCCCCTGCTACACCTGCTGATTACTGTCTGTGGGGTGATCAGGTTCCCACTCACACCCACTCACCTGCTGCACCATCCTGCCGCCATCCCGCTCTTGTTGGGGCCCATCGGGGCCAGCAGCGCCTCCACTGACGCCTGCTGCCATATCTGTCACCAACACCCGCCACGTTCCGTGCTGCCCCCTGGTGATTAGCGCACATCATTGCCAGTGGTCAAACGCCCAGTTGAACGACTACCTGAGGGAACAATTTGCATATAAGGCTTTTATTATATAGGATTAGGAAACATCTGACTGCATAAAGGATTAGTGCTTCATAGAAAGTCCTTTGATCCTTTTATATTTCCTTATATTTACCTTACTCTCAGTTCACATGTGAATGCTACTTATTTTCTCCATTATTGAAATCAGTGGTGGGGAACCTTTTTTTTTTCTTCCAAGACCATTTTGATATTTATGATATCTGTGAGCCATACAAAATCATCAACTTAAAAATTAGCCTGCAATATTTGGTCAAACATTTAATTAACTTCACCCATAATGCCTTGCTAGGGCCAGACCAAATGATCTCACAGGCTTTATTCAGCCTGTGGGCTGGACATTCCCCACCCATGATTTAAAGGTTGATTTGGACCAAATGCCATGCTTAAATATTGTTGGTGAATTATGGCAGGTTTTAGAACTAAAGATCTACTGATCTCTTGGAGAAGAAAATAGCCATGATCATACAGCCATGTCCATGTCTCAACATATATACACACATACATTTTACATGATTACTTTTCTTTTTCAGAAGGAAGGAATGGTTATTGAATGAATGTTATTGAATGATAGTTTATATATTTTGTTTCTGAAAGAAAATAAAATGGAAAAGAGTATTTGAAATATTTTTTCACTTTAGGTCCTTATGTGATACTTTTTAGAGAATAATGGTTAAAAGTTGAGATTTTAGAGACACATCAATTTGTTTTTCTACTTAGTTATTTGTTCATAGGTTGATTCTTATATGTGCCCTGACCGGGGGATTGAAACTGAAATCTTGGCTTATCAAGAGGACACTAACCAGCTTGGTTTAGTGGATAAAGCATCAGCCTGTGGACTGAAGGGTCCCAGGTTTGATTCCAGCCAAGGGCTTATGCCTGGGTTGCGGGCTCAATCCCCAGTAGGGGGCATGCGGGAGGCAGCCGATCAGTGATTCTCTCTCATCAATGATTCTCTCTCATCATTAATATTTCTATCTCTCTTTCCTTTTCCCTTCCTCTCTGAAATCAAGAAAGTGCTATATTTTTTAAAAAAGAAAAGAAAAGAGGACACTCTAACCAACCGAGCTACCTAGCCAGGGCTAAGATTATAGTTTTAAACACGAGTTGGCCAGCGTATGAAGGTAAAGATAGTCCTAAGAAACATTTGAAAATGTGAAGTAGGAAATTCTTTTAAATGTGGTACAACCTATTGGAGCAGAAAGGATTTTGATATGTTATTTGGAATGACAAAAAGTAGGAAGGTGATCTACAGAAAGCCCCACAGGAGAATGAATGTATATATATATATTGTAAAATTGGTGCCCAGTTTACAGTAGAATACATTGAGCTCGTTATTTGTTGCAGAAAGGGAGAACACACGCCAGTGGGGCAGCTCAGGAAGTGGGTGTTAGAAAGAATCTATTCTAGCTTGTGAGATTTGTTGGAAGTTTTGGGGGGAGGACCTAAGAAAACATGTTAGTTCTGATTGGATGTTGTTAGAAATGGGGCAATTCTAGGACTAAAAAGAGCAACTATCATTCATATTAGCCAGATGATGATGTTTGGTATTTTATGAGTTCATAATGGCCTTGTTTTTGTCTGTGACTTGTTACAACAGTTCTCATATATAAGGCACTATTTTCTTTCTCAAAAGAGAACATTTAATTGATAATAAAAAAAACTATTCCTGAGTACAAATGAACAAAAAAAAAAATTTTTTTTTAAAGATGAACCTGTTTGGAGCACTCTTCGTATGCCAATTTCACTCTCCCTCATTGCCATTTAATAACTAAAAACAGATTCTTGAATCTAATGGATCCAACCAGATACTAATTTACTTACTTTCTACTGTTATAGTCTAATTAAAAATGCTAAGGGGTAAACAGTTCTCCAAAAAATAACTCAAATAGTGTAGCCTTGTATTTAATGATAAACCTAATGTTGGTATAGTCACAATGTAAAAATATCACAATTACTAGAGAGGCCTTTTGATATATTCCTGTACAAGTAAGTACTTGTCCACGATGCTTTTCTGCAATTACCCTCTGGTGAGTAAATGAAAGAACATCTCCTTAAACTTAACTCTTAAACTTTCCGGATTGTGTTGAGACATCCAGCTTTACTAGTATACATATAGAGATGAGTGTCTTAAAGAAAAATGAGGCTCAGTGGTTGAGCATTGATCTATGAACCAGGAGGCTCAATTCCCAGTCAGGGCACATGCCCAGGTTGCCAGCTTGGTCCCCAGTGTGGGATGTACTGGAGGCAGCCAATAAATGATGCTCTCTCATCACTCCTCTCTCCCCCGTCCCTCTCTCTCACTAACATCTGTTTTCTTAGGCCCTCTCCCCGAAACTTCCAACAAATCTCACATGCTAGAATAGATTCTTTCCAATACCCACTTTCTGAGCGTGTCTTCTCCCTTTCTGTAACAAATAACGAGCTCAATGTATTCTACTGTGGCTGTGTTTCTGGTGGTCTTTGGTTGGAAGGCATTGACACTTTCCTTAAAGATATTTCTTAAAATACAAATTATTTCTCCAACATTTAGGAGTTGAATGCTTTGTTAACTTTATATATATATATATATTTTTTTCCAATTCAGTATATTAGCATCTACATGCCAGATGTTTTAATAGTTGTTAAGTATATAAGGATAAATAAGGTACTGTCTCTACCCTCTAGGAGATTTCAAACTGAGCAGTTGATATATTTTCATATAATAACAGTGAATCTGATGTATTTATAAATTTCTTTTCTTTATAGATTATACTCATTTTTCCCATATTTTAACTAAAAGCCAAAAGTGCTTGAGAATATGAAAATCTTGTATAAGGTACAGAATTCTGGTTACCTTTGCCTATCTTGACAAGAGCTAAATTTTTGGAATTTGCTCACATAAACTCTAGTTCCACAGAGTATTCATAATATTATAAAATAACCTCTTTCTTAGAAAGTGTGTGTATGTGTGTGTGTCAGAGAAAAGGAGACAAAGGAGAGACAGAAAGTGAGAGACATTTATTTTGTAACTCAGTCATAATGGTTTACACAGGGCCACCTGGTGGTCAGTTATGATGATATGTTGATATATTAAGTGCCTTTTCTAAAAGAATTTCTGGAATTACTGTTAGTTTCAACATATGCCCCAGGATATATCTCCACAAGTCGTTTTCTGTAAGATGTGACAGTTTTTCAGTTCACCTCACACAAAGCAGATGATGAATTTTAAAGTGTTTTTTAGTTTCATTCCTCAGCATATAACCTTGCCAAGACTTCTTATATTCCAAGGTACCAACAACCACAGATGATTCTTAACAAGCTTGATGTAGAAGTGTTTGGATTAAATCTTTTAAGGTTATTAGGATGGGAAAACATTAAGCTGTCAAGAATCTGAAAATAGCTTGCTGAAATTTTTTACTGACTCACTCTGAGTAGTCTTTGTCACTATTCGTGGATAATTATTTGCAGAAGCTATTACACAAATGGTTGGTTCTACAATTAAGTCATGTTTACTCAAAATGAATGCATAGTACCTTTTGCTAGCACAGAATGAGAGATTATATAAAGGAAGGATCATTTCAGTATTTAAACAGTGCTAGCTGCCCTTAACAATAGCTTTCTCTAAAATGTATAACTGTTATTGCATAATTAAAAATTAGAAATGTGATTTTATTTTAAATAATTGTCTACTTTTGTCATATTAATTCTTCCACACACATAACTTAAATTTTGTTGTGTCTATATGCTATTTGGGCTAGTGACAAATAATCTGAGATGGTGGCAGGTGGGTCAAAATAATGTCATCCTTCATAAATCTGACCAGCTCTGAACTATTTAGGTGTAATTTGTCAGACTGTTCATTTATGTATAAAATAAGTCTTTTAATATTATTCCTTAAAATATGACTCCGTTTAATTAGTTTGGAATATCAAACACAGTTTTTTAGATATAATTTCTTTTCTGGAGATATTTTAATTTTTTTTAATGAATTAATAGTATCTTTAATAAAATTGTGTTTACTCTTTTGAATTAGTGTTTCAGGTGTCTTTGGATGAATCCCCAGAAGTGGAATTGCTAGGTCATAAGGCAGTAAATGGTGAGGGAAAGAGACATGACTTGGGGTGGTAAACACATAATACAGTATACAGATGATGTAATATAGAATTGTACACCTGAAATCTATATAATTTTTTTAACCAGTGTAACCCCAATAAATTCTATTAAAAGATGTGTTAACTCTTACTAGCATATGAACCTTGGTTTATAACGGCAAAGAAATACTACTAAATAAACATATATACTTGAGTATCTCATAAAAATTCAAGTAAACTCAAATCAAAGCATAGAAAGTTCATTATTTTCCTCTGTTGCAGGACTTATAATAGCAATCTTACTAAAAGTATATTAGGACTTTACTTCTTTACACCTGATGCCATAAAGCAGCTGGTTTATACTATACTCATAATAGTAAGAAAATATTAATATTTTATCTATTTTCATATAAATTTAATTCAGTGAAAGGAAAACACAGACCAAATAATAACAATTTTGCTTTATTAAAATAACTTAATGAGAAATTACTCAGCTAGGTTTGCATTTTACCCATATTTCGAAGTCCCAGGCTCTTGGGAAGTCAGTTTTTGTTAAAAATTTATTCATTAGACATAGTTTTGAAAAGAAATAGAAATTTGGGGTGCTACGACACCACACACATTAGGACATCTACCATTAAAACCCAGAAATAACAAATACTGGTGAAGATGTAGAGAAATTGGAACTCTTGTGCACCGTTGGTAGGAAGGTAAAATGACAGAGCTGCTCTGAAAAATGCTATGAAGGTTTCTTCAAAATAAAAACAGAATTACTGTGATCCAGCAATTCAGCTTTTGGATATACACTGAGTGGCCAGATTATTATGATAATAATCTGGCCACTCAGAGTGTGTGTGTGTGTGTGTGTGTGTGTGTGTGTGTGTGTGTTAGAGGCCCGGCGCATGAATTTGTGCTTGAGTGAGGTCTGGCCAGCCTGGCCAGAGGGAGGGGACATGGGCAGTTGGCCAGCCTGCCTGCTGGTCGAACTCCTGGTCCAGAGGACAATTTGCATATTAGCCTTTTATTATATAGGATATATACTGAATGGCCAAATTATTATACATTCAGAGATCATAATAATCTGGCCACTCAGTGTATATTCAAAAGAAGGGAAAACAGAAATTGTATGAGACATTTGTACACTCATATTTATAGTAGCATATTAGCAAGAGCCAAAAGGTGGAGGGAAACCATGTACCCATTAAGAGATGAGTGGATAAATAAAATGTGCTATATATAAAAATATAATTTTATTCATTATTATAAATGCTCACTACTTTAATTAGTCTAGCATTCTCCTGGAGAAAAGGAAGAAAATAGGTTATTTTTGCATAACCTAAATAGCTATATGTTTAATTAGTCTATTGATTGCTATTAAAACATTTTTTCTTCCAACAGTAATTCAATTAGATTGATTCTAAAATTCCCCTTACTGGAACTTTTTATTTTTCCCAGAGTTTCCTATGTAATTTTGTGAAGTTTTTATTCTTAGTTCTAAGCCTAGATATAATATAGTCCTCTTGTTGTTACAATGGGCTTTCCTCTAGATAAGACATTTTTCTTAAGAAATATATGCTATTCCAGGAAGGGAAAGTGAAATAGGTATTCTTCTTTTTTAAATATAAGAATGAATATAAAACATGGTCCTGACTTCTAGGAGCTCAAGTTGGGCAAAGAAGAACAGAACCAAAAATGATTTTTCATACAGTATAGAAAGTGTTATGAAGCACAGAGGAAGGAGCAATTGATTCTTTGCAGAAATTACTAAAGCAAGAACTCAGCATTTACCGCTTCTGGTTTGTTCTCTACCCACATTTGAGGCTTAGTATTTTCAATCCAACATTTTTGTGTTTTTCCATGTAGAATATTTGTTTTTTTCCATACTTTTGCTTGACATTGTCAAAAGAATATTGCCTTATATGATCTTATTCAATTTCACTCTCCAGTTGCTCTGGGTCATCTAAAAGCTTGACACAAAATAAATAAACAAACTAAGCAAAAGGTGAAAATACACAGTTCTTCTCAACAACAGTATCCTTCTACCAAATAGCACTTTCTTCTGTATCAGGCAAGAATCATGACGCAAAACATGAGCATAGGAACTCACTGTCTAGGAGGAGAGTAAAAGTGTACTTGCCTATTTGCATGCATTGATATGCGGGTTTTTGTGTTTGTTTGTTTTTAAGGTAAAGCTGGAATAACCCTGGGACTTTGTCTTGAAGATGCTAATAGGCAGTAACTTATTTATCTCAAGTTCTAAAAGTTTAGTTTTCCTAAGGTGTTAGTTAATATCTTGCTAATAAAAAGCAAGATCTCTAATCTACAAATCATAGGATTTCGTACTTTAATGTTTACTCTAGATGCTGGTAAGGTATTTACACCTACACACACATGCACCTACACAGAGGCCTTGGGTAATTCGTGACTAGCAGAACTGATCCTGAAGCCAGGCTCAGCTCATGATGTCATTAAAAAAGTAATAGTTAACTTGGAAGAAAAGATTATGGGTCACGTTTATAGCCGTAGTATGGATTTGTAGAGGGACATTTTTTTCTGTTGCCTTGTCCATGTCTGGTTAGAAACTTCATTATCAATAGGACCGACTTATACTTCCTCAATATTTAACATAGTACTAATACTAGATTAATTTCATTTTTAATTTATCTCTAATTTCATGTTTTAGAATACTGACTACCTTTTTGCATATTAATCTTCAGTCAAGTTTCATAAGGATTGCTACATTGAAGGGTTGGTACATTTCTACAATAGATAAAAATAGGCCAAAATCCATATGCACTTGATGAAATCATTATATATAAAGTAAATCTAAAAACAAACAAAAAACAAAATATATGAAAGATAGTAACAAATTTATATTTTTCACTATGGCTTATTTTTGACACATGGATATATTTGAAGCTGCTACAAGTCAATAGGTCATCAACTAGTATAGTAAAAAATATCAAATATCTGTATGATAGGAACTTATTACCAATACATACATACATCTTTCCTTTTGCATGAAGTTTTCTCTTTAATGAGAAAACATATTTTTTATTTTTTTAATATATTTTATTGATTTTTCACAGAGAGGAAGGGAGAGGGATAGAAAGTCAGAAACATCGATGAGAGAGAGACATCGATAAGCCACCTCCTGCACACCCCACACTGGAGATGTGCCCGCAAGCAAGGTACATGCCCCCGACCGGAATCGAACCTGGGACCTTTTAGTCCGCAGGCCGACACTCTATCCACTGAGCCAAACCGGTCTCGGCGAAAGCAGATTTATTCCTTGTAAGGTTCTGGTTCTTTTGGTAGAGAAAAGGGAAAGTTCATCTGTATGATTGTTCTCATTACCTTCCTCTGAGAAACTTTTACTTTTTCTTGGAAATTATTTAATCCCTTCTATTTTTTCCACTATTTTATGGATGTATACATCCATTTCTATTCTCCTCATAATGTGTTACAATATTCTAGTGACCCAGCAAAATTTTTAGGATAGTAAGATCAAATGACACCCGCTTTTTCATTACATAAAAGCTGTTTTATTATAAAGAGAAATAGAGAAATCTGTTTTCTGATATTCCTTAAATGTTAGTGTTTTTTTTTAATTAAAATTCTTTCACTGACATTAATGAAAATTAAATTCTATCTCCCTGGTGATTCATAGGAGCAAAAATAATTGTTAGCAAATCAAGTGTTTAAAGTTTGAAAAGCATTATTGTTATCGCCATCATTATTGTCTTGTATCAGATATATTATTGTATTGTTCCATGCCCCTAGAGGTTGCTGACTATTCCCAGTCAAGGCATTTGCCCGGGTTAAGGGTTCAATCTCCAATAGGGGGTATGTAGGAGGCAGCTGATCAGTGTTTCTCTCATTGATGTTTCCCTCTCTCTCCCTCTTCCTTCCTTTCTAAAATCAATAAAAACATATTAAAAAAAAAAACACAATATGAAGCAACTAAACGAACTAAATTATGTCAGTGTTAAATTATTTAGAATCTACCCAAGGCCATGTTTTTAAAAAGTAGGTTGGAGGCTTCACTGCTAAAGATTGATTTGAATATGATAGTTGTTATTTTTTAAGGTGAAGTGGGAGAAATTAAGGGGAATATAACCAAGCACATTGTAAACACTCATGAATCAAATCACTATTATTTAACTAACTAGGTTTATTGTTTAAGGGTACAAACCACATAAAGGTAAAGATATATTTGACATCAGAGTCTGCTGGATCCAGAGACTCAAACTATATCATGTATCTGACTGTTTCTGTTTCTTTAACCCACCTACCCAACGCCTTCTTGTCCCACTTCCTGGGCACTTCTCTGCACCCTTCCCCTCACTCACTCTTCCACCTTCTCCCTCCTGCCCTCTTCCTGCTCTTTCTCTTTGCCTTCTCTGTTCTCCATTTTCTGTCTGTTTTTGTTTTCTTAGGTTCTTCTGTGTTGAACATGGCTATTGGCAGTTCTGGGGATACAATACTAGAGCTCTTATTATTTTGTCTAATGTAGAAAGAAGGCTTTTCCCCAGTTGTGTAGTGAAAAGTCTCAAAGAAGAACTCTGAGCTGACCAATCACTGGCCTGTGGTTGGGCTGTGATTATTGGTCAGGGGTGGGGCGGGACTCTGTGATTGGAAAATCTACCAGAATGACATAATCATAGTAAAGGAGGAGCCATTCCCCAAAACAAGGGACAGAGCACTTGCCAGAAGAAGGGTATAATGGGCAGGCAGAAATAACATGTCCTCTGTGCTTTTTCACTTACGTTTATATTTTCCCTAGTTCTAACCTAGTACTGATAGTTAGAAATGGACTATTCCTTACATTATAAAAACATGATTTCATAAAAAATTAAGTTCCTTTGCAGTTGAAAAGGAGATATGGATGTGGGTCCTCAGAATTTCACCAGACTTTTTCTTTCGGAATACACTAATGTGTTTTTATTGATAAAGAATGTTTTTTTACATTATTGCTAACTTAACCAAAAGAAAAGTAGCTGCCTTCTTTAGATATTCACCACATTTTTTTTTTTAAAACAGCTTATTCTCCAAAAAGAAGGCCATGCCAAGTAGAATTCCATATGTTGCTTTACAGTCTATGATCCTGGGTGTTAAATTTCACATGCCCTACTGAAGAAAATTCTTACTTCCTAGCAGCTTATAAGGAATACCTTAGAAGATATAGTTAATCTATTTGCTATCTATAGAGGATCAGTGTTTGAGAGGCAGCAGGTTAAATATTCTCCCATCTGCCATATACTAGCTGTGACAGACACAATAATGGGTCCCCAGTGATGTCCATACGCTAATACCCAGCAACTGTAACTATTGTTTTATGAGGTAAAAGGAATTTTGCTGGTGGGATTAAGGATCTTGAGATGGGGAGATTATTTTAAATTCTCTGGGTAACCCCAATAAATCACAAGGGTCCTTATAGAAAGGATGAAAGAGGGTCAGACAGAGAAAAGATGTGATGTGGAAGCAGAAGTGATGCAGGAGCCACAAGCCAAGGAATGTGGGCACCCTTTCCAAGCTAGAAAAAGCAGGAAATGGATTGTCTTCTAGAATGTTCAGAAGAAATCCAACCCTGCTGATCCGTTTTAAACCTCTGACCTCCCGAATTGTAAGAGAATAAATTTGTGTTTTAAACCACTAAGTTTCTAGTAACTTGTTACAATAACATAAGGCTCTTTTATTGCTTAGTTGTCTCATCTGTAAAATAGAAGTAATAATAGAATAGAAGCATTATTTGATGATTAAATTAGTTCATCCAAGTAAAGTACCTATCAAATAAGATTTTATATGTGAATTAAATTTGGAGACCAGTGGTTGGATCTCATGAAGAGTGGATAGTAAAGAACATACCATGTGTAACTTAAGTCCAAATGTATTAAAATTAACAAGTATACAGCTGTATCACGAAAGTCACATATATAATCATGGGTTTGGAAGGGACCTTCGATTTAGAGGTTACTAATCTACTCCATTACCTCATAAGGATTCTATGCTGTATTCCAACCTGGCATTTCTGTGCTATAGCTCTGCGAGCTCTCTGCCATAATTAGTTCTTTGTGGAATAACTTAATGGTTAGAAATATTTCTCCCATTTGTTAAGCCAAATACAGTACATGTCACCTCTTTTTGAAACTACATTGTATATGGCTAAGCATTTTTCATTTTTAGAGCTTCCTCTGAAGAACTGACAATAGAAGTTAGAACCCTTCCTATAATTATAACCACCTCTATCACCTCAGTCTTTTATACTGTAGACTAAATAACCCCACTCGTTTTTTTTATTCTGTTGATACGACATAAGTTTCCTTTTAATTTTTTGTAAATTTGTCACATTGATTCACTAAGCTTCCTGTCAAACCAGCTTCAGAGTAGTTTAATCTGAGCTAGTCTTAACTTAAATTAATTTTTAATAATTGATTTATATATTTGAACAGTTGACACTTTTTAGCTCTAATTGCAAGACATTCTATCTAATCCTCATTTTTTATGTTCTTCTTTTAATACTCATCATCAGTTGCTATCATTTTGCATCCTAAGATCAAGGTTCCTCAAGCGTAGATTTTGTTCTTTCATGGATAGCCTGCTGCTCCTTTTCCTCAAATTTCCATTTCTTTTACGTTAGCAAGAAAAATGATGAATTTACCAAGTCTTTTGGTCCCATGCCCAGGACTTTAGAGGCACTAGACATGGTCTATATTTCTTTTGGTACAATTGTTCATTTCTACAAGATTCAGTAAAAGTGATTAGTGGTGTGCTTGACACATTATCCAAGCATACTCTCAGTCACTTCCTGGCATATGCATTTGAGTGAGGTAGTCTTATAGAAAGCTTGGACTGCCTCTATAAATCTTCATTAATCATCACTGTTCCTTAATACCTGTGAATTCTCATCATTAGTGCGTGTATCTTTAAAAACCCTCGATTACCTACCGAGAAGAGCCTCATTTCGGCATTATTCTGATCATTAATGATCAGTATTCTTATGTTTTACACACCCCTGAGTCTCTAGCTTCTCAGTGTCTACCTCGTAAACTTTATTGCTGGATTCTTTTCCCTTCCTAACCTCGTTCCTGCCTTTATTTTACCGCTCTCCTTCTCTCTGACTTTTTCCTTCTTCCCTTCCCTTTCCTTCTCTCTCTCATCATCACTCTATCCTACCAGAGAACTCTCCAGAAGTTGTGCTCTGGGGCTCATACCAAGTTTCTTATACCTTGGAGCGCTCTTCTTATCTCACTCAGAGAATTTGCTCCACTTTAGTGACAGTGTTTGCTAAGTTTTTTAACCTTTTAGCACATGAGAGTTTAATATGTGTGCCATCCCCCAGTATACTGGTAGACACACTTTGCCCAATGTCTCATTGGTTAACTGCATCCTGGAGGAACATGCCTCTTGGCTTTTAATATTCAGCTTTAGAGAATGTAGATATCTTAGAGGTTTTTTCAGCCAGTGTGTATTTACATTTATGTTCCAAATTTTAATACTTTCATTTTAACAGAAAAATAAATTTCAGCAAAAAGTCAAGCCACATTTCAAATACAATTAACAGAATGTCAGAAACAGGTATAAATAATTTGAAACCCTGATAAGTGTTTATAAATGGGATATGTATCTTAGATATTACTGGGGCTAAACAGAGTCATGTCATTGCACACCAAGAAACTGGTTGCTAACAATCATTTAGTGATTACATTGTGGGTTTTTTTCAGAGCTTTGTTATGTTTGAATGTTGTATTGTGCTTTTTAAAAGTTTTAGGACATTGGTTTAGATTTTTATATTGGGTATAATATATTATAATTTTTATTATTTAAATATTGTGGCACAGGATAATATAATCTTATTGGGGGGGTGTATTTTTTTCCTTTGAAAAATGATTTTCAGCTGTTCAGGGAGTGGGACACATCTCCATTTTCCTAATGAATTGGAAAATTCTTCTCCAATAATCTTCCTTGTTTATGTCTACTTCCATACTTAGATGAACTTTCTTTTTTTTTTTTAATTTACCAACACAATAGAAAATAGTGCTGTTTAGGTAAAATTGCTTTATGCTTACCCTATAATTCCAGGTACTACTTTTTATAACAGTTTAGTAGAGATTTTTCCCAAGATAATTTTATTTTCCCTTAAATTCTGTTTAGGCATCATTAAAATTGTCTTAGAAAAAGATCTGAGCACTATTGAGAATCAAATACAGGGTAAGAGTTTTAGACCTGAAACTTCAGTGATCATTTAACTCTCCACCCTCATTTTTCAAATGACAATAAAATGGAGGCTTCTAGGAAGCTAAAGTGAGTCTCCCCGAGGTCACCCAAGGAAATTGATGGCAGAGCTAGCACACACTCCAGATCTTTTATCACACAGTCCAGCATTTTCCCCTGTAGTATTTTATGCTGATGAATAAGTTGTTTGGTATTCACTTGGGGGCGGGGTGGGGGCCGGAATTTATAGAGTTTTGGCAGTAACAATTTTAAGAGTAAGAATATATAAAAAGTAGTTTATTAGAGTAGAAGATGACTTCTTAAATTGTCATTAAACACACTGTGGAGTAGCATGATCCAAAAAAAATTTCAACCGTCTGTCTGACATTCTGACTGTCCAGTGTGGCGGGCACTAGCCACTTGTGCCTGTTGAAAAACCTGAAATCTGGTTAGTGCAACTGAGGAACAGAATTTGTAATTTAAAATTTTTTTTTTTATGATTCACTTAAAAGTAAGTAGCCATGTGAGAGTGGAGGATACTGTATTAGATAGCATACTTTGTTATGATAACATTATAGCACAGTTTATGTTTATTTTAATGTTGCCTAATACTCACTAATTAAAAAGGTCAAAGTTGTAGGAAGCAAAAAAGAGGAAAGGATCTCCACCAGGAAAATACTCTGCTCAAGCCTAGATTTTGAAAGCCCCAAATTATTCCATATTTAGAATAACTAGTGAGTGTTTAGTCTGATCATAATTCTAGCAAAATGAATGAAAAGAGTGACAGGATACAGAAGTAAGAAAAAAGCATTGAGAATGCTGATAACTAATTTTTCCCCTATTGTCCTGAAAATATTCATGAAAGATTTCAGGGAGAAAAAAATAATTCAGTAATTCTTAGAGTCATTGTTTATATACAGTATAATATCAGTTAATCTGAAATTGATCTTGGTGGAAGACATAGCTTTAACTCCTTGAGATTAGATTATCTCCTGGTGCTTTAGTGAAATTCCTCCTATCACTACATAGCTGGTTCCAAATTTTCAAAGTATTAGTGAAAACATGGAATATATCACTTAAATTAATATTTTATTTTATATTTAGGCTGTCAGTTTAGTTACAAAAATCAATTCAACTCTTATATTTGCTGATATTTGATAAAAAAAATATTTGTATGAAAATTACCAATTCATGGTACTACTTAATACTTGGCAACATAAAATCCTTGATAACAGGTTTTGTTTTATAATATTTTTTAATTTTTTAATTACAGTTGGCTACAATATTGTCTTAGTTTATAGCCCAGTTTAAACATTTATGTAACTTACAAAGTGATCACCTCAATAAATCTAGTACCCATCTGAATGAAGTTATTGCAATATTATTGACTATATTCCCTATGCTATACTTTATATCCCCATGACTATTTTGTAACTACCACTTTGTACTTCTTAACCCCTTCACCTTTTTCACCCATCCCTCTCCCCAACCCCCTTCCCATCTGGCAACTGTCAGAATGTTCTCTCTATCTATGAATCTGTTTCTTGATTGAAGCCTATACATAGCTCTTCCCTTGAGATACCTAAAGCATGAGGAACTAAAGCATGCTATGGGAAATGCAAAATGCATTGATCATTTGAATAGACTCAGGATGGATTTTCTTCATTTCTATTCCCTTTGCTCAAAATATTAACTAAAATTACTTTTTTTTCTTTGCCACGTTTACAAGCTCATATGAAAGCTCCGATGCTTATGAAAATATTTGGCTTATATTATATAAATATGTTTATCTGTTTAAAGCTAGTTTTGAGGGTTGCTTTTAAAATTGTTCATGGCTATTATTGTTTGTTACTCTTTTGTTTATATTGCTTCTTTGAAAGCTCAGATTTGTTTCATTTTTACTCATATATTAGCCTTGTTCAGGGCCTAAAAGATAGTGAATAGTGAATAATACTGATGCAACCTTAGACAGTTCACTTAACTGCCTTAGTGTCAGTTTCATTAGCTGTAAATGAATCTGTTGCAGATGGTCCCTTAGGAGAGGAGAGTGACTGAAATTGGGGGTGAGGTGATAGGAGAAAGGTGACTTTCAAACCTCCCCACCCCCCAAGCCATATAACGAGATGTTACTGATATGCATGCATGTTTTATGCACGGTTTCAAAGTAGAGAAAATAAAGGTCATAATTATTTTTAGTTCCTTACCACTTTAAGAACTTGTGATTTCACGACCATAATCTTGCCATGCTCTTCCATCTCAATAAAACCAAATGAACTAATTTTTACAAAATCAAGTCTACTTTGACCTTGTCAGTTGCTGAAGAAAGGGTCAGAAGCTCCTTAAAATGTTAAAATTGAGATGTCAATAATCATGACTTCTATTTATTGATGTTGGTGTTCTTCATTTTTAATCAAAAAGTAATTTGTCTTCGAACTACTTCAGAGAAATAAAGGGGGGGGTATTTTTAATCTTCATGTTTTAACCTTTATTTTTAATCTTCTTTCTGATAACATACCTCTTTAACACAAAAACTTATATTCCACTATGTGTGTGCGTGCGTGCATGCACATGCGTATGCTTATCTTTACATGTATCCTTTCATTAGTTTACTAATAAAAATTCAGACTTTGGAAAATAAATTTTGCCTGCTTATTTTTTTATCCCACTTATTTTATTCTAATCAAAGAAAAATATTTTAAGCCATCCATTTTCTCCATTCTTGGCTGCTATTATCCTGACTATAATTGCCTAGTTTTGTTCCTGACTGATCTATTGCTAGCCTTTATTTGAATGTTATTAAAGAATATAAATGCTCCATAGAGCACCATAGTCTCAGCCAGAATATTTTCAGGTTATCAGCTAAAATGGAACAGAACCTGTGGTTTGGCTGTTAAGTAAGTAGTTTAGATTTGTTGTCCGAGTGCGTAAAGGGCATCCTATATTTATTATGTTGTTTATAGCTGCAATGTAGCATTTGAAAAATAGCTTAGACTGTTTATGGATTGTAGTCCTTGGGCACCAGATAGTGGATGTTGGAATGTATTGCAGCAAAGCTGATTAAAGTACTAGGCTTGCTAACAGGAAGAGTAGAAAGCCATGTCCGACTCTGTCAGATATATGTAAATGTTTTCTTTTGAATACGTTGGTTTATTATCAGCTTATCTACAAGGGAATAACATTTTTACAAAAAAGTGCCTTTTGGAGAAAACTGTAGGTAGACTGATTTTAGCTTGGAAGATCCCAAATATTTTTCAGTTTTACTACCTAGCTTATTAGAGTCACATTTCACTATGACTTAGATTTCAGTAGTAGCTACTTTCAGTCCCTGATTTTAATGCTTTTATTATATAAGGGAATGTATATTTACTCCAAATATAAACTATGTCAAAATTCATTGTCCTACTCTGTCCACCTCCTCTTTACTTTGGGCCACTTTTCTTCCCAACTGTAGTTCAGTGGAATAGAGCATAGAAATAGTTTACATAATCACAAATGTGCAGCTCTTTAACCATACTTCATACTCCCCTTGTTAAAATATTTTAATAGTTCCTCGTTGTTTTCAAAATAATGTTCAGAGTTCTTAGAGGGCCATTCATGATCTTTCTAATTCTTCTCTGCCTCATCTGTACCCATCCCCCTGCAAGTCCTTGTTTCAGGTTTGCAGAGCTACCATTTTCCTTCTCCCTCAGCCTTCTTTATCTGATGATCACCTGCCTTCCTTCAAAACTCTGTGCAAGTTTCCCCTCTTCCAGGAAACCTTCCTTGAACTATAATTACCTGCCTTTTATTAATTCCCACTTACTAGTCTTCAAGCTCTTTATATCACTTCATATGATTCTTTTTCTACTCAACTGTAATCATTTGTTTACTCGTCTATCTCATTTGATAGACTAATAATCCTTGACTACAGAGATGATAGTGTGTCTCCTGGTTTTGATTCTGGCATATAAGCCTTTCAAACAAATGTTCATTGACTGAAAGAAAGACTTCTATAGATAATTCCATAATTTGATTTTCTTTACTCTTGATATTTAAGATATTTGAGGTTGTGGGTTATACCATTTTTCTCACAGAGACTTTTTAAATTAACTCACCAACTTCCATAATGCCAACTAAAATGTTTAGTAAAGATGGGTTTTTGGTTTGGTGAAGTCAAGAGCTTTATCAGCAAGGGATATAATAATACAAGTCTTAAACTGTGAATCCGTTAAAGAATCAGGAGTGCAAAATATGGGAAATTGGAAAGGCCAGCTCTTATCACCAGGAATCATGCATTCTAGCTTATCTATGTATATTGTTGAACCTGTGATTGGTATATAAAATTTCCTTAGGAAAGAATAGATTTTTAAAAACGATTTTCTTTTTAGAAAATAACTTTTCACAGTTCTTAGATTTTAATGTAATCTTAATTTGAGAAGCAAGACTGAGTCTAAACTAAAAGAATATTTGGCATTGATGGATTATAGAACTTAAATATGTGCTCGGTGGTCCTGAAATGTCTTTATAGTGTTTGCATCAATAGTCTGCATTTTATAGCAAAACAGAAACAAAATGCAAAGAAATCTATATTTACAAGTAAGATTATAAAAATAATATAAGCTTATTTCTTAATAGCATTAAACATAAGTATTTCTTCAGTGATATAGCAAATTGAGTCCCATGTATTCTTAAAGCTGAATCATAGTCCTGGCTATTCTTTTTCTCTATTGAATGATCAGACGCTATACTATTAAAATTTCTTATTCTTTAAGCTTTCAAAAGAAACTTGTTTGTTAAATCTTGAATATCCTGGGAAGTTTGTATTGAAGGTCTTAAATTATAACCTCTTTTTAGTCTGTGATATATTAAAAAATAGAATGAAAAAAAATGTATTCACATCTCAACAGTTAGATATCTGCTCATTCACAGAGACCCCAGCCTGCTCTTTAAAAATATTTTTGAGGTTTATTGTTTGTTACAACTTGACACTGGATTTGTATAAAGTGTAAGGATCATAGCATGTTAGAATATTGCTGTCATTTAAAAATGTATTCACTGTTTTGGTTGTTGGAGCGCTGCCTCCAAGAGGTTCATAGCATTTGGTACGTAGTTCACGTATTTCTAGTCTACAGACCTACCCTATCCAGGCAAAGCTTCAAGGTTCTGATTTTTTTTTCTTCCGCTATAAAACTCAGCAATGGCAATTCATGTGTGTTTTTTAACTTTCTGCGTCTTTACCAAAAAAACTGAATTTTCTGAAGACAAGGAATGCGTACCTTTAAAGAGCCACATTATTTTGCTTTTGTCTCAGAATGTATTATGCTTCACAAGTATCCTGTGACAGGCTGAACAGAAAAGGGGGGAGGGCGTATTGTCTTCAGCTGGCATGCTGTTATCAGAGGGAATGTTTCTGGACACGAGATTTAGCATTCATTGGTTGTCTGAAGAAAGCTACTTCATCTGAGGATTGGACAAGAAGCTGCGTCAATTTGCTGCCCGTCTCCAAGGCACTGGTGATGCTGCCTTCACAAGCTGGCTAACGTCACGGCTCCATCACCCAGCGGGGTGTGGACTCTCTTTTTCTCTTCTTCTCTGTTTAATTCTCTGTTTGCTGCCTGCTGCATTTCTTAATCTGTCTTCTGCCAAATGCTAACAGCATGATATTTTGTAATCATCTAGGTGAATACAAGAAAGACGAACTCCTAGAAGCTGCTAGGTAAGTGATTCCATTCATTTTAAGTGAGTGTAATGCATTTAAGGGAGAATAGGGGGTGGGCAGGTGGAGGACTATAGAAATTACAACATGATATAGTCTTGCTTGATTTTAGGCAGTAATGCAGAAAAGACCTTGTAGTAAATCTCTGTGAATTTTACTTTACATGATTAGCTGTATTAAATGAGGCAGTCTCAGGCTGGTGATGATTAGAAGGTTAATTGTATTTGGAACATATCTGAGGTACCTGCAAACCTTAGTTGCCGGCTTTTCCAATGATATTCTCAGAGTATTTAAATACCTGTACCTTCATTTTTGTTTAAAAAATTTTCTAATTTTCAAAAGCTTGAAATGAGGGGCATAAAGTAAATGTTAAAATTCTCATTCATTTTCTTTTGTTCTTATTCATTTATAATTCAATTTACTAGCTCTTTACTGCATTTTGTATGTATTTTTAACTCCTGTGTTTTAGATCACTTATCAGAATAAAGTTTGCTTGTAATTAGGAAGGTGACTTTCTGCAGACAAACAAAACATAAAAATGTAGAAAGCTACATCTCCTAAGCTGTACTACTCCATGGTGATTAACAGGAATTAATTAGGACTATATTAATTGAATTGAATATAGCAAAAGAGAGTCATTGAAAACCATATGAAAGAAATTGAAGCAAACCCATACTGTTTTCCTTCTTGTGAAAAATATCTATAAATATACAGAAGAAGCTCTATAATTTTAAAAGAATGACATGCCTTTTTATAGGAGTGGTAATGAAGAAAAACTAATGGCTTTACTGACTCCTCTCAATGTGAATTGCCATGCAAGTGATGGACGAAAGGTAAGTTATTTTAAATATAATATTCCCCTTCAGTAATTTCTTTTTTGCTTTACAGTTAAAATGTTTGAAGTTGGCATATATATGTATACATACAGAACCGTATTTCCTGGCATCTCTTCACTGTAAAATGAAATGCTGCTGTATCTGTTATTGACAGTTGTGACATATTCATTGAGCTGGTGAAGCATGGATCTTAAGCCTTTCTTTTTAAATGTCAGACACTGAAAGTTGTTTGTTAAATGGAACTGCAGTTTTGTAGGTGATTAAAATTATAATAACATTATTTTTCTGGATATGATCATAGGAATTAGGAATATGTTTATGTCCATTTTTGTTAGGATATATGCATTTTTTTATTTCTTATTTGGCAGATGAAGGTTTGTTTATTAGATACCAATACTTTTTCAATTTAAAGCTGGGAAAATGTTGCTGATGATTTTCTTTAGATCTCTGATAGCCATGCTTTTATTTTTTTTTATTGGATAAGTTTTTATCATGGTATATTGACACTATAAAGTCTTTCTTTAAATGGCAGTTAATTTTTTAATGGTAAAAGATTGCTTTTGTTTTAAAAACCTAAAATATATTTTACATTACACTGCAAATATTGAGAGAAAGCATCTTGTGCCTAAAACTTAAAGAATTAATTCTTTTGAGATTATTCATTTTGAAAATATGCTATGAAAACTACGAGGATGGATGATGTCCTAAGGGAAATAATACATATTTTGCCTTTAAAAAATATTTTTCTGAGTGATGATTTTATAGATCAGAACTAGTCAGTTTTTCTTGACTGCTTCCACACTTGTTCCCCACTCTAAAGAAACCCATAGAACAGTGGCAAAAATTGAATCCTCGGAGTATGTGTTGTTTGTTATTGTAGACAGCTTGTATATTATTTCACATAACCTAATGAGTGTTCCACTTCTCTGGCAAATTTGAGCAGAGACTTCTACTTTCATGTAAGGTTAAATTATGTATATATAACACTCTAAACTAGCAGAGATTTACTAAGTACTACTAATAGCTTTGTGGAGATTTTAAACATGATAACTGCTCATTTTCCCTTCAATTTTGAGGTTGCTTTGAGGATTCTAACATACTTGAGTTACTTTAAAGCTCCAAATTTTGTTTGGATCCTGTCAGTAGATAACGTGACTTTTATCACAGCGCAGGGCAGGGCATTTTTATCAATGGTAAGTGCAGCAATATCTGTAGCCAGAGCTCTTTATAGAACCCTGCGCACTTCAGTTTTCCATAGCCATTTTAATATTGCAGAATTTACGTGCGATTACTACAGCAGAAGTCGATTTCCATCCCAGCCTTATTCTTCCATCTTTACCCTTATACCTTGACAGTCCCATTTTCAGCTCGGCAATCCTAATAATTAAGGAGCATGAACACTAATAATTAACAAATTACTTCTTCTCCCTGCCTCACCCCCTACACAAATATATAGAGAGAGCTCTTTTATCTTTCCTTCTTATCAAAAGAGGATACACTTTCCTCATTCCTTTTAGCTGGAACCAAATTTCTGTGGCTCCTTTTCTGAATTACTCAATGGCTTTTACCAGAGTTAGTGAATTGTAGTTATTCATATATGACTTTTGCTTCCACTGATATATCAGCTCTCTTTTGTATTTTGCATCGGACCAAGCCAGACACTTCGCATGTAGTGAGACCTTAAGATATGAATATGTTCCCTGATAAGCAGTTTTACTCTGAGTGAAAAAAGTCATCCGTTCTCTTTATCACTTAGATAATTAACTCAGAAATATGGAAATAAGGATTTTATATTTTCTGTTGTTATATATTATTACTAGTATTATTTTATTAATTTATTTTGAGTAATTATACCATAAAGGATGACATGTATTTTAATGTTTAGAACATTTTTAAGAACATGTCTCAAATATTCTACTGAATGATTCATAACATAAATAATGCAACAATTTTTTAAAAAGTACTCTTTTTAGATTACTGATTTTCTCAAATTAGAAAAGATTACATAAGCATTTATTAGGTTTTAGTGCTATTTCTGCACATAACAAAACCATTTAAAATTTTCCATTGATATGCAGAATGCAAACAACATTTCAAAATTAAAATTGAATAATGTTTATATTTAAATATTACCCTTGTTTATGGCACAAAGTAGTTTTTACTAAATAAATATACCAGTTGCAGCAAAGCCACAAAGCAGTAAATATTCTGGGTGCTAAAGGAGATTGGGATAAGATTCCTTAGTTATGCCATTATCTTTTGTTTTCTCACTATTGATGTCAATAAAATGTGTAAGCAAATCTACCTATTAAATTATAAGTCTAATTTATATATTTAGTATTTTTTCAAGCCATTTGCATGTATTTATCTGGAATTAGGAACTCAGGTTTTATATGAAGAGGATAAAGGCACTTTACAGATATAGTAACTTAGTTTATTTCTTGAAATTGCATTTTAGAATACAGTGCAGAATCAAATTCATTTTTTTGAAGGTTTCTAAATAACTATATTAATGCTTAACCAAGTCCCTACCTGTCTCTGTTTTTAGTATAATTCCTGGTTTACAAATTAAAAAGCCCATGGAAATGTCAATTTTGTAATGTTTTTAGGAAAGAATTGTTCCTTATACATTAACTTGTAAGTGGAGAATTTGCCTAGATATGTGTGGGGGTTTTAGACTTCAGCATTCCTTTTTAATCTAATGCGTGGGATTATACAATGACAGTGTAAATTTTAAATAGTCTCAATACTGTTTGATGACTTCATGATTATCCAATTAGTTTATAGTGAATGTTAATATTTTTATTTCCCATAGACATTTGTTTTTCTAACCTATTGAATTATGAAAATGGTAAAATATCATTAAGGTTTTTAGTAATATTATTCTTTTATTTTACACATAAACCAAATGGAACTTGACTACTTTAGAAATTTCCAGTTGTTTTTTATTTTTCCCTAAAGAGAAAAGACAGATTTAAAAAAACAAAACAACACCAAAAAAAAAAACTTTGGTCTGAAATGCTATTTTTATAGAATTATATACATGTTTTAATGATGGTCACTTTAGAAACATGGGGCACAGATATAATTTATTCTTTTTGTGTCTCTTGTCCAGAATGATTAGGCACAGTATTCCACAATTATTTTGAATTGCGTGAAGTACAATCAGATCCTTAAAACAGATTCTATTTTCAAACTTAAATTTGTTTTCATTTACTCTTCCTTTACAATATTTTCTATCAGATGTTTTTTGTTTACTTGTTTTTTAATATATTTTTATTGATTTCAGAAAGGAGGGGAGACGGGGAGAGAGAGAGAAACAGCAATAATGAAAGAGAATCATTGACTGGCTGCCTCCTTCATGCCCCCTATGTACCCAAAACCCAGGCATGTGCCCTGACCAGGACTCAAACTGTGACCTCCTTGTGCTTAGGTTGATGCTCAATCACTGAGCCATACTGGCTTGGCTCTACCACATGTTTTATTAGCAGTTACACAGATGTTCTGGCCTTGATTGACTTGTAAATTTAAGGAAGTGATGGTCTTTTATTTTTTAATATTTTCATAGGGATACCTTTTTACAATGAATGAAAATATTTGAATACATCTCAAATTATTTTAACATTGAAACTTCTTCAGAGTTCATTTTGGTCCCTCTCCTGTTATTTCCCTTTCCTGGCTATCTTTATCCTATTTTAGAATCAATGTTCTGAATTTATCACCTCCTCATAACAACGAGGAGGTTGGAGTTGGGCATTACTGAACATACTGCTAAATAGGAACACCATGTATCTTTGCCATGCCTGCTGCTGCTATGATTGTATGTCAACAAATACTGAAAGTAACTAATATTTGATTGGAACTTTATTTCTGGTATTTCAAATTTTTTTCTGCTCATTTCATTCATTTAATCAACATTCATTACTTAACATATGTAGATTACTATGTTAAGTGTCCTGGGAAATAAAAATGCGTTTCGTGGTATTGGTTTACAGGGAATTTAAAAATTGATAGAATGACTAAGATATAATCCAATACATTGAAGCTAACACACTAAAAAATGTATGATTCCTTTTGCCTGTGATACAATTATAAAGTATAGATTTAAGGTGAAGTTTGTTTTCTGGCCCTTTTATTTTCAAAGCATTAGTATTTAGACATGTATGCTTGTCTGTAAGAAACCACAAATTTAGATTAACAGGCAATTATAAGAACATGATTTAAATTCAGAAAGATTAACTAAAGAGTTTTTTAAATGTCATATTTCTACTGTGTAAATCTTTGCTTCCATAATATAGTTAATAATTTATAAGACTCTGGAAACAGAAAAAAATAAAGTATTTAAACACTATTTTAAAAATATAGATCCATTAGAAATAAAGTAAAATTTAGTGCCATCCCTTGAAGGCATCATAAAAAGTTGTGTGATGTAATTGAATGAGCAGATAGGCTCTGAGGTCAGACAGATTGGGTTCTGTGCTCTACTCTTTCATTTTCTAAGTATGGATATGGCTGTATTCATTGATATGGGAAATGTATTCATTGATATGGGAAAAATCATCCTATTCCACAAGGCATTTGAGGGGATTAAGTGAAATAATGTGGTTAATGTATACAGTCTGTAGCACATGGTAGAACCTCAGTAAAGTAGATCCCTACGCCCTTGATGCATTTTTGAAGCTGTTGAACATATTTAGAATGGACACCGACACTTTTGAGTACTCTGGTGTTTCCCACTTAAACTGTATTAGCTAGGCTTAGTCCCAGGTAGCATTGGGTTAAAATGTAGGTTACCAGGTAATCTACAAAGCATATACCTGAATTAATTATTTTGGAGCTTGGCCTTTGTCCCCTCACCACCCAACATCATATTTAATTCATAAATTTGTTTAAATTAGCAGCTTATAAATTCAGAAATATGTTCTAGAGCTATGTATATGTATTTTAATAAGACACTTATTAAAATTAATATCTGGCTGAAAATAATGCCACATATTCATTTAAATTCCCAAGCACATCCACGAAGCACAAAGAACTTACAGGATTAGTGTAGTTTTTTGTATTCATATTTAAACTTTCGGTTTATATACATTTGTCATATTGTAATAGCAGTATTATTGGTTAACGGCTCTCTCCTTCAGTGTAAATCTTCTCTGAATATCGTGTTTGATCAGCATTTTAACAATCCTTCTGTGATAGAGTGTTACTTTGAAGACCCCCTCGATGAACTGTGCCCTTCATTATTTATGCCTTTATCTGGTCCTCTCCCATTCAGACTCTGACTAAGCCCAGGGCGGCTATGATGAATAAAATAAAGCAGAAGTGTTGCTATGCCATTTCCAGGACTAGCCCCTGAATTGGTGTGGCGGCTGCCAATTTCTTGCTTTTGGAATGCTCTAGCTCGAAACCCAGCTGCCATGCCATGAGGCAGCCCAAGCAGCCATGTGGAGACGTCCATATGGAGAACCGAGGCCTCCAACCAGAGACCCACCCGAGCTCATTCAGGCTTCTCAGCGAACCTAACCGCCAGGGGCCCCAGACATCCTGGCCTCTGCCTGAACTCCCAGTCTAGCCTCCAGGAGACATAGCCATCCTAGCACCCTAGGGTGTGGGGCAGGACTGCCCAGGGAATTTGGGAGGTGATTTGTTATCTAATAATAGATAACTAAATTACTGTAGTCTAAGAAAATGTAATTCAATCAATGCTTATTATCTGTTGCATCATTTCTCAGGTGGATTCCTAAAAATAGTTCTTTCAGAGCTCCTTAGAACAATAGTGAAGATTTCAAAATAAGACCCCAAACATTATTTTAGATATGTCCAATTGCATCTTTTGAAATTATTCTGTTATGGGAAAAAAGCAGGAACTTGAAGGTAGAAGACCATTTTGAGTTAATATTGTTACTAGCTATGTGATCATGGCAAGCTTTATTTTATCTCTGAGTTCTGAGTTCCTATTTTAGCTTAAAAAGTAACTGTTTGGGACACATTAGCTCTAAGATACCAACTATTAACATTTTAATATTGTAATGCATTTTATAATTTACCAGAGGCCTGGTTCATGAATTCATGAACCAGTGGGGTCCCTCGGCCTGGCCTGCAGGTTCATGCTGAACAACATCCCCTGAGAGGCCCTGGATTGCAAAGGGGTGCTGGCCAGGCTGAGGGACCCCACCAGTGCAGAATTGGGGCCAGGGAGGGATGCAGGACGTTGGTCACCAGGGAGAGACCATGGGAGGGCTCCAGGGCATGTCTGGCCCATCTCATTCAGTCTCAATCGGCCGGACCCCAGCAGCAAGCTAACTTACTGGTCAGAGCGTCTGTCCTCTTACATGGTCAGTGCATCAGAGCGACTGGTCAACTGTCTGCCTCCTGGTGGTCAGTGCACATCATAGTGAGCAGTTGAGCAGCATTAGTATGTCATTAGCATATTATGCTTTGATTGGTCGAATGGATGACCGGACACTTAGCATATTGGGCTTTTATTATATAGGATTTTTTATCAGTTAGTAATTATCATAATATAGAATTGGAATATATAAGAGCCCGTAGAGTCACACTAGTAAAAGACTCCTGGTATCGCATTATATGCTACCTTTTTCTCCTTTTAGAAAGTGTGGGCACATGCCTGGCTCCCTATGGCTTTTAGTGGCTTATAGCATTGTCCTCTGTTCTTGCCAAATCTTGGTAGCTAAAAGGTCATCCCATATTCTAATTTTCAACTTTCATAGACCATACTTCAGATGGTACTTGGGATTTACATGAAGGTCGAAATGCAGTAACTCTGCATCAGGGAACTCTTCAAGTGCTTTAGGTTTAATTATATATCTAATCATATCACATCTTTAAAGAATATCTTGCTGAGTGGTGCATGTCTTACTGTAATGCAGAAATCCCTTAGAGCAAGTTTTCTTGCCTACTTATGTTGGGATGTATTGTATAAAATCTTTACGCTTATGTATATTCATTTTGTAACAATAAGGCCTTGAAAATGTCTTTTTTATTTTTCATCAGGGAATCACTTCTACTAAAACAGTCTCTATTTTGTCAAGTATGACATTTCTGCTGGTGAGGGTAATTAGTACCCATGCCAACTGTGCTCTCTCTGAGAAGAGAATTTCTAGTAGAAAGAGAACATAGTGTTAAAAACAAAGTAGGTGGGAAAACTTAGGAGTTCATTTTAGTTCTGCTTAGCCACCCTCCTCCGAACTGTGGTTTCTCCTACAGTCACATCCAAATAGTACAAGGTTCTTGCATTCTGAGTTTATAGTTGAGGGACAGAAAATAACTACATCATTTTCCTGTGTGTATGACTCATTGTTAAATTGGATGTAGAGGCCAAATTACAAAAATGACACTTTTGAATCTCCTTTTAAAATTGTAACAATCTATGCTTAAAGGTACCTTTTTGCCTCTAAGTACTAGTAAAACCTTTATAGGGTAGATTATAACTGCAGCAGTAGCTTGAAAAATATTCATGTGGTCGAGTGACAAGGGAATAGGAGGGTCAGGAAGAAACACACTTAAGTGGCCTCAGTGGCATTGCTGCCATCCTAGTGCTTCAAATAAGTGGGTGCTGGTGGTAGTATTTATAAACACACACACACACACGGATAAAGAGAGAGAAACATCAATGATGAGAGAGAATCATTGATAGCTTGCCTCTTGCATACCACACCCTGGGGATCGAGCCTGCAACCAAGGTATGTGACCTTCTAGTTCATAGGTCAGTGCTCAATTACTGATCCACACTAGCCAGGCCCTGATTGTAGGGAGTGGCTATAGGTTTAAGCCTCTGGCTAACCTGTTGGCAAAGCCACAAATAAGTCTCAGCTTAGAGGGCACAGCCTTCTTAGCATAATTAAGCTTGACCTTGTGACACCCCCTAGATCCTATTTGGGTAGCTAATGGGCTTTGGGAGGTACCAAAATAAGTGAAACTCACAAGAACATTGTAACTATGGTGACCACTACCTTGTTTACTCCTGGCTATAAAACAAAGGCTCAGCTTGCCGTCTGGATCTTTCTCTGTGGCCTTAGCCAGGCACAGGAGATCCACCTAGATCCAGTTTATTCTCTTTGCCTTTTCTTCAATCCTTTGCCATCTACCCTCAGGCTCACTGAATCCTTGGCTGAGCTGGCCCGGCACACTGATGACATATTTTTATTTATTAATCATTACATGATGAAGAGATTTAAAGATACCCCTATAATGATTATTATTTGATTATGATTTCTTTAGGTTAAACTGTTCAGTTGACACTATTCTGAAAAAAGCTCTCAAATGTCTTTAGTAAAGGGTGAACCTTACTGTGTAAAAAGGCTTACTTAGGTACAAAGAAAAATCTGATCTCAGAAACTCTTCTGGTCTCATGAGAAGCAGAAAAAAGTGTAGATTTGGGATTTAAGAACTTTGAAGCAACCTGTAGCTTTGAATTAGCATTATTAGGAACAGTGGTTTGGCAGTAATACAAAACCAACATAAACTATTGACTTCTTAATTCATTGTTTACCAGTGTGTGGTGCTCAGGTTGGGATACAGTAGACTGGGTGGCTTAACAGAAGCATTTCTCACAGCTCTGGAGGCTGGAGAGCCCAAGGGTAAGGTGCCAGCAAAGTCAGTTTCTGATGAGGGGCTTTGTCCTGGCTTATGGAGGGATGCCTGCTTGCTGAGAGAGAAAGCGAGCTCTGAGTGTCTCTCATTTATAAGGGCACTGCTCCCCTTATTATAAGGGAGGCCACCTAAAGGCTGTCTCCAAATAGCACACTGAGGGTCGGGCTCAACTTATGAGTTCGGGGAACTGGGTGACACAAACATTGGAACACCTGCTTATTTTTGTATCACTACTTTTTTTTTCTTTTTAAAGAAGTATAATCACCCAGGAAGCCTACTTCTTCCCCTCTCCACATCATATGCCTATTTATCCATTCACTCACTCGTTCAATTAAATTAGAATTATAAAAGGAAATTTCTAAAAGCATCAAAATTTTCATACTTTATTTTAAAAAGACTTTTCAGTGACTAAGAAAACATCTTAGTCCACTCATAATGGCATCAGTAGTAAAACTTTAAAAACACTGTAAGTACCTTGTATAACTTTTTAAATGCACATTTGGGTAGCCAAGTTAGTAAGTTTGAAAATAGACTAACTCCAAATATACAATATTTCATATATTGATTTTCCTTTTGTAAAGATATTTTCGTTTTTTAATAATAACATGATAATACCCTACTCTGAATACGATAATGTCTATTAAACGAATCTTTTAGTCTCAGAGAGGGTTCGAAACCTGTGAAATTGGGGGAGGGGCCTGTGGGCAGGGAGCAGAGCTAGTGCCTCTGCTCCTGTCTACCTTTGGCTGTTGAATTCACATATGCAAACTCAGAAACAACAAGAACTTCGTCTCTGAAGGAACATGAGGTGACAAAATATCTCAGAAGTGTTAGAGGTCTTAGTCACATTGAAATCAGCTAAGCTGAAGGAATTGAACATTCTGCATTTTTACACAGTTAAAAGGGCTCTCTAATGATCCAAGGTGGAATGATTCATAAATAATCTTTTAAGTGCCTGTCCGTGTAACGTGTTTTCTATTTCAAGAATAAGTTATTTGTTGAACATTAGTTAGAATCTTGGATGTTTACATTTGGAAACCTAAGACTAAATATTAACTATAAAAGGGAATTCATGTGAGGTTTAGGTAGTGTGAACACTTTTCTTCTTAAAGGTATAAAACATATTTATCAGACCAAGAAACCTGGTTTCCATAAAGTATGCCAGCTGTCTCTCATTAAACAATGCAAAATTAATGTTGCACCTCTGAGAGTGCTAAGCATTTTTTTCCATACAAACCCTAAGAGAAACTCATTTTCATGCATACATTTCAATTTTTCTGCTGATGTTGAGGCTGGAAAAGAGAAACAACTTTCTGGCTGTTGAAATCCCCTTGGAGTTTCCACAATGATGATATTAAGCTAAAATTGAATTAAGTTGGTATTCAGAGTGTCATTCTCACAGAAATTTACCCTGTGGATTTCCCATTCTTTTTTGTTTGTTCATTTTCTTTCTCTCTCTTCCCAATACATGCACTTGAGATAAAGATAGTCCTTGTCCTGGCCAATGTGGTTCAGTTTGTTGTACCGAAAGGTTGCCAGTTCGACTCCTAGTCAGGACACACGCCCAGGTTGCAGGCTAGATCGCCAGTAGGGGGCATGCAGGAGACAGTCAATCAGTGTTTCACTCTCACATCGATGTTTCTCTTCCTTTCCCTCCTCTCTCTACAAATCAATAAATATATCTTTAAGAAAGGCAAGTCCTTTACATTACCACATTAAAAATAAATGTTTACTATAGAAGGCATTTGAAGTATAGAAATATTGTTTTATATTTCATAAATTCAACAAATTTACAAATGCTTTAAGTCCCTTTTTAAAGATGACCACATATGTTACTTTGAAAGAACATTCTTTCTGAAGCTATAAAATGTCAATCATTAGTCTGTCTCTGTTCATGTAGTCTATGTAGAATTCAGAGAAACTTTTTTGGAAGAGGGCACTATTAGAACCTTCACTGTGATAAACTCCGACAGACAGATAACTGTTATCTGACTCTACTTGAACACATTAAAAAAAAAAAAATGCGAGCTCACTTGTTTTCACTAAACCACATGTGGACTTAGTGTTGAATTTAGGGTTTCACACTTTAAGGAGGGATGGTAGGTAGGAAGATAGTCTATGTGAAGCAGTTGAGTTCAAAAGAGACCAATAAGTATGTATTAGAGATAGGTAGAAAAATCCTGCACTAGGAAGGAGGCAGATAAATTATCTTCTCCAATCTCAGTATTTTGTTATTCTTCTTGTCCTCAATATTTACTATATTAGACAATTTCTATTGTTGTTAAGAAGTTATACATTGGGTGCTCATCCAGTGGTATAAACACACTCTTATTGTTGATAGCATTTGACATGTGATACCCTGTGGGTCAGCATGCTAACTAAGGTGATCAGAACTACTGAGGCAATCCTGCCCACCGAAAATAACTCTTCCTCCACTTAGCCTACCCAGAATGCCCAGCCAAAGAAAAAGAGGGCGAGGGAGAGTGCTGAGGTCAGACTGCATGGATTTGATTTATGAATCTGCTAACTTAATGTATTAATCCCCATATGCCTCAGTTTCTTCATTTGTTATGTGGAGATACTAATAGTTTCTAGCTCTAGTAGTAGTTGTGTAAAGTAAACAAGTTAATACATGTAATACACCCTGAATAGTATTTTTTACATAGGAAGTACCCACACCATTTTGCTATTGTTTTAAGAAAGATACTTTGTATTTTCAAAATATTTTTGTATCTTCTACTTCACTTTAGCCTGAAAATAACTATGTGAGGAAGCCAAGTACTGTTGTCGCCCACCTCTCCCCATTACAGAGATTGTGACTTAAAAATATTCAACTCTCTTAGGTTATAGGAGTAGTATCATGTCTGTTCATGAATAATATTGATACAGTACACTGACATGAGACCGTATCTATGGTTAGGTGTGGTTAGCTCTAGACACTGTGCTTTAGTAAACAGTTAACCAAGAGGCTAAGGATAGAGGAAAAGATTCATAATGGGAAATAAAACTTTATTATAATGGGATCTAGTAATGTGTAATCTATAGATAAAACAAGACATATTTTGTAAGAAAGGTGTGAATAAAATACCTTTAAAAATTTTTATTTTTTCTTTGGCTCATTTTTATTTTCCAAATCTAGTTTCTCTTTTAAATTGTTTTTATAATAGCCCAAGAGTTGAGAAACTTCAAAGATATTATCTAATCTTCATTATGGTACTACTGAAACATCCCTTCAAAAGAGGCAGTGGCCATAAGATATATTTATTTCCATGGAGTCATGCCCATATTGATTCTTCAGCTTTTAATATATTCTGGTTTATGTATCACTATCTCAAAGAAATTCTTAAATTGATCATGTCTCTGTATCTAAAAGAAATTTAATAAGCTCTGATTATATGGTTATATTTTCTTGGGGATTTTGTATTAATGGCTACTATAGTATTTCATGGGTGAAAGGAAAACATTGATGTATCTCAACCAAATAAATTTGAACAAGTTGTTTCGTTAAGTTAGCCAGAACAGAGATGGGACAACTTAAATGTCCATTCATAGGTAATGGGCAAATAATCATGGCCCTGCCCTGGCTGGTGTGGCTCAGTTGGTTGAGCATCATCGCCTGCACAAAAAGATTGCCAGTTTGATTGCTGGTCAGGGTTTGTCTCTCACATTTCTCGTTTTCTCTCTCTTTCCTCCTCGGCACACCCCCCTTCCTCTTTCTCTAAAATCAACAAAAATGTATTTTAAAAAATAATAAGTACTATCCACCGTAAGTACCATCCTGTGAAATATTCAAGTTTCATTTGAATGAGGAAAATCAACTTACTACATAAAATACAAGAAGATATAGGCACAAGTTAAATAATCACAAGAAAAGAACTAACAGTGTCTTCAACAAGGCAGTATTATGAAAAAAACAAAAAGGAGGTTGAAAACTACTTTAGATGGAGGGAGACTTGAAGGCACAATATCCAAATGTATTGACTTGACCACCTTTAAAAGTTTTTGAGGTAATCAGGAAATTTTGAATATTAACCTGGGCATTAGATGATAATCAAGGATTTACCATTCTTCTCTTAGGTGCAATAAAAATATTACGGGTTTTGAAAGAAAATGCCTTTAATTTTTAGAGGCACCTACAAAAGTATGTAGGGGTGAAATGTTACTGTATCTTGAATTTGCTTTGAAATACTTTAGTGGTGAAAAGAAAGGATAAAAGTGATAACAGAAGCCAGTGTAACAAAGTCTTAATAATTAATTTATGTTGAATCTGGTTGATGAGTACATGAGTGTTCAAGTGCTGAAAATACCATGAAGCTTTATCTTATGAAACCAGTCGAGGCCCAATGCGTGAAATTTGTGCAAGGGGCTTGGCCCTGGCAGCCCTCCCCCACCCACTGGTCATTCTGGAAGGTTGTTCCATCCTCTGGTCTAATTAGCATATTAGCTCTTTATTATTTAGGATTTGATCATTTTAACTGTAGAGAAAGAATCTGGAGGAAAAATTTGAATAGCATGTTATATAATGAGCTTGTATGGAACTGAAAAAAACTATACTTGAGTCTTATTTCAGAAACTAGAGGCCTGATGCATGAATTGGTGCACGGGTGGGGCCGGCAAGGGGGAAGGGCCATGGGCAGTTGACTGTCCGACCCACCCCCTGGTCGAACTCCTGGTCAAAGGGGACAATTTGCATATTAGCCTTTTATTATATAGGATGAATTGTTAGATAGAAAGAGTAGTACCTTTTGTTACCTCTTGAGCAGATTCCTAATAGGTTTCTTCTCCTAATTTGGTAAAGCATTAATAAGTCTTGCCTTATTCCAAATGCATGTGTACCCTTGCATATGTGTATCCACGCACACAAGCACACACAATTTTCTGAGTTGAGAGTACTCTGGAAACCAAGACACTCGTCTAGCACTAAGTCTGGCTAGGTAGGGTGACCAACCATTTCAGTTTGCCTGGGTTTCCTGGGACGAGGGAAGTCTTCAGCAAACCAGTATAAGTTGGTCACCTGGTCTGAAAAATCCCAGAGGATTTTTGATTTATATCAAACTGAATCTCCACCTGAAAGCCAGAATACACAGTACATCATGAGGTTAGACAGCTCTCTGATGACTTACATCATGGCTTCACAGTTGTGGTTTGTCCTTTCCTAGGGAATGCATCAAACATCATGCAGGCCTGCATAGAAATGCAGTTGTAAACCTTTCACAAATTTAAAGTCAGATTCACCAAGCTGAAGTATTCGCGTCTTCTGTTCAGAAATTGCTTGATAATGTAAATAAAAAGCTGGCAATACCTTTCATTTTTTTTAATATCCTACTATATATGAAATACTATGTTAGTCCTTAAAACATAAAATTGAGATACTTTCTCCATTCTCAATGAGCTCAGAGTGGATTATAGGAGACAGATACATAAATAAATAACTATATTATTTTGTGACAAGTATTAGGGAAAGATTATAGCAGTTTTAAAACTAGTCTTTGATAATCTCTCTCTTTTTTTGGTGTTTTTATTGCAAAAGTTTTGTGCAAAGACAGAATAAAAGGAAAGGATAAGTCATCCTGGAGTACTGATATTTTGGAATCTCCTTTTAAAATCTTGTTTAAGGAATGTCCCAAACTTTGTACATGATAAAAATAGGATAATAATAATAATCTCGAGAAATTAAGAATTAAACTTTATAATATTGTATGATTCCCAGATGATTACCATTTTTATATGGTAATGGTTAACCTCAGAAGCTTTCTCAGCACCACTAGATTAGGGAAGTCTTTCCCTGTACCCAGCTGTCATTTGTGAGATAGCATTATGTGCTTTGTGTTAAAATGTAAATTCTAAAATTCCCTTGGGATTGGACATGTGATAACACATTTAAATCTTGAGAAGTAGTTATCATGATTTCTTTGTTCAGTGAAAACAAAAAATCCAAAAATTAAATTTTGGTATTCTAGCCATATGATAGTATATAGGTTTTCTAAAGCTAATAACTGATCTGTAAGATTTTTTTTTTCTTTTTAATCCTTAGGAATATTTTATCTTCCATTGTTGCTTAAATTTGTTAAGAAATCATATGTGAAATTAAATTTAAGTGGGAAAATATTTTGTTACTGGAAAGCCTTTAACTTTTTTAGAAGTTATTTCACTTTTTTAAAGCACTTTTATCTTTATTTTTAATTACTAAACAAGTACATGTTTTTGTTAAAAAAAAAAAAAATACCAAAGCAAGAACCTAAAAGCCTTTATTCATTTTCTTATATTGCGCTACTTGGACCTGTGTTAAAGCTTTATCACAGAGTTGTAGTTGTCACTATTGCAGCTAGATATGTAGGATAACTTAAAGCTACCTTAAATACTTCCTACTGCCTTGCATATCTGTATCAGAAAAACCAAAGATATATATGACCTTTTTTTAAGAGGTCTGGTTTTAAGAAGAAAACTTTGAATTTGGAGGTTTCTTTAAGTAAGGATTCTTTTTTGTAAATGTTTTACAATATGAAAATGTTAGTAATAGTATTTTTCTTACAGCAAACTAATATTTAGGTAGGTTTTTAGAAAGACTTTTTGTATTTACAATTATTACATACTTTATCACTGTACTTTTAAAACATTTAAAATGACTTTTAAAACATTTTTATCAATGACTTTTAAAACATATCTAAAAAAGAAAATATCTTTTAAGAATAAATCTGAGGAGTATAAACTGGCAGAGTATAATGTTGGATTCTTATATTTACTAGTTTACAGCCATCACAAAAATATCAAATAGCATATGTATTTTACAAATGGGTCTGCTTTATTTTTTTCAAAACTGAAATGACACTCTGTTAATTATCCTAGCATTTAGAAAATTACTTTTATCATCACTTTGCCACTTGACAATTGGGATGTAAAGCTGGCACTAGGTGGTAACTATTCACTACATGTAGTCTAGACCTGTGGTCGGCAAACTTATTAGTCAACAGAGCGGCAAACTGCGGCTTACAAGCCGCATGTGGCTCGCGAGCTGCAGTTTGCCAAACACTGGTCTAGGCCACATTATGTTAATTGCTTTGTATCAGAAGATAACATTTGGTGTATAATGTTAAATTGTAAATATTTTTCTCGAAGAAATACTTCTGGGCTCTTAGTAGTAGTATAAGCTTGTTTAAATCATCCTTTGTTCTCAATTTGTACTGTTTTTGTGTTTTGTGTATGTGTGTGTTTTTGTGGGGGTTTTTTTGTTTGTTTGTTTGTTTGTTTGTTTGTTTGTTTGCTTTCTACCATTGCCTCAAATTTATTGCATGCATTTTACAGATTTTCATGTGCTTTCTATTTAGTTTGCATAATTAGCATTCACATTAGAATGACTACGTGGAAAATCTCATTCATCTTGTTCTATACTCACTCTCCCTGGGAGTTCATCCACTCCCATAGCTCAGCTACCTCTGCTTGGATGCTGCTACGAATTTTGCTAACTGTCATTAACTCTCTCCTACATTAGTCCTGCAGTCTTCTCTTCGTGTCTGCCTGTCATTGGGTTTGCCTCCCCCTCCAATGTGTTATCTATAGAGTAACTAGAGTGTTCTTTCTAAAACTTTAGTCTTAAGTAATTTTCTGCTTAAAGTCTTTCAGGGATTTCCCATTGTTCTTATAATCTCTCCCAATCTCATACTGTACTTAACCACTGAAATTTTTTTAGTTCCTCAATTGTAACATGTCCACTGGGTATTAACATGTGTTCTCCACACTACCTGGAATAAAGTCCCCATCCTTTTGCCTCAGGGATTTGTTATGATCGTCTCCTTTTGGAAGTAATTCTTCTGAGAATCTTCCCTGACCCCACTCCTTTCTACTCACCTCTGGAGTGGTTTAGTATATGTCCTGTAGCCTCTCATGCCACTCTGAACTTCCCTTTGTAGTCATCACATTTATTTGTATTTGTCTTTCTCTAGTTGACTCCTCAGAAATAAACTTTTTCCCCCTAATCCTTTGACCTCCTACATAAGAAAATTATTTTATATATATTTCATTTAGGGACTTTCTGTTT
The DNA here is from genome assembly GCA_004026805.1 of Lasiurus borealis. Classification (NCBI taxonomy): domain Eukaryota; kingdom Metazoa; phylum Chordata; class Mammalia; order Chiroptera; family Vespertilionidae; genus Lasiurus; species Lasiurus borealis. Next base: position 54,386 of record PVJN01009449.1, read on the forward strand.
TTAAGGAATAAGAAAACTCCTAAAGTCACAGTATGGAACCTTTCTTATGCCCATGCTATCCCTAGTACTTAACATTGTGCCAGATACATGGCAGATGCTGACATTGTGATATTGCTACTTGCTTATTTACTTAAAGTTTAAATATTGCAACATCTTTTCAACCTTTCCTATTCAAGAGAAATTTTGAAAGCTACATCTTTAAGTTAGTCTTTTGGATGGAATTGGAATTGAAAAGTTAGAACTTGAAAGGTGGACAAGATGTAAATAGGACAAAGAAGCGTGTTTTCGGGTTATGAGGGATGTGAGCCCTGACATGTCTTTGGTTCATGCTCGAAAGAAGGAAGAAATAAACATGGAGAGGTTATAGTAGGGCTTGATTACTGTAGGCCTTTGTATGTACGCATGTAAGCATAGCCAATGGACACAGACACTAGGGGGCTGAGGGCATGTGCTGCAGGATGGAGGTGGTGGTGGCGGGGAGGTCAGTGGGGGAGAAAGGAGACATGTAATACTATATGTAACACTATATGTAGTACTTTAAACAATAATAATTTTTTAAAAAAGTAGGAGAAACGGGCATGGCACTGAAGTTAGAATTTACTCCTGAAGGGAAGGAATTCTCTCCCATTCAATTAGGAAATAAGAAATTTTGACACTTTCACTCAGTATGTTTTGTGTACGTTAATATTCATTGTGTTAAAGCTAAACAAATACCGGAGTGGGTGTGTTTTTCTTCTGTTTTCTAGTCTACGCCTTTACATCTTGCCGCGGGCTACAACAGAGTTCGGATAGTGCAGCTGCTGCTCCAGCATGGCGCTGATGTGCATGCAAAAGACAAAGGGTAGGTGTAGCCATTAATTTCCTTTAATGGCTTTGCTCATGGATTGTTATGCTTTGTTTTCAGCGTCTTATATGCTGAAGTTGAAGGCTAGGCAAAAAAAATCATATAGACCATTTCTTTACAGCTTGTATAGCATTTTAAGAATGTTTGCAACTTTGATTTTATATTTTCATATTCTACTTCTCATAATAGTTTCCTGAATTGGTTTAATTTTATTGAAATTCTAGTACTTAAAATTTGTTTCAATTGTAATTATTGTTTAACTCAAGTTGCATTTCAGAAAGATAAGACAAATTGAAAATTATGATAAGCTATTAATATAGCTATCATTCATCTGGAATGAAAAGATCATCTTTTATTAATAAACCAAAATCATAAGTATACAGTCTTTTAATTTGGTGGCTTTTTTTTTTCTGATGCAATCTTGAACATCTGCACTTGGAAAACCTAAAAGATCCTTATGAAGGTTGATGTGGTAGGGGTTGAAGGGTTGGGGCAGAGGGAGCAAGAAAGAAGTTATGTTATTTACTTCATGAGTAAGTGTATTTTGGGAAACTTTGTACAAGTTTCCTTTGTAGTCTCCAGGGGCATATGAATCAAGTTTGCTGTCCATTGGGGCAGGGGCTAACATTTCTCATTATCCCACCTTAAGAGGTAAAAGATAATTTGATCTTACTACCCAGGTCAGTAGATTCATATTACCCTCTTGTGATTGGCAGCCTAAAGAAGTGAATCTTTCAGTTTGCCCCTTTCCATGTCAGGAAACAGAAATGAAGAAAGAACTCAGCGCTTGAGACAGTTACCCCAGGGGAAATCCATTCATTCCAAATCTGCTGTTTTCCATACTCTGTTTTCTCTTGCCTGCGCCAGGTTTTGTGCCATATGTGAATGTGTCCCGATAGTATAGGGATACAAATGCCTGATGTTCTTGTACATCTCTGTTTCCTTGTGCTTGTGTGAAAACAGATGGGTGTACAATAGGTGAGTCATCAAGAGTACAGAACAAAAAAGGGGGTCTTTGACTCATGTGGAAAGATACTTTGAAATGTAAGTTATAATAGTTTGAATATTTAATTCTTGTGCTGGTACTTACTTTGAAAATGAAACAAAAGAGTAGGGATATTCAATTCTCTATTAATTAACATTTATTTAATGTAAATACTTCATGTATAAAGCATGAAATTGTTAGCACATGTACTTCTTTTTGCCTAAATGCTTCTCTAATTGGTGTTTTTATCATTATATTTAAGGATTATATACACAAAATACAAGGGAAATACAAAAGGTTAACTTATCTGTGCTTTGAATTATTGTATTAAATAGTTTAAAATAAATGATAAAGTAGGTTTCTGAATGTGTATGTTAAAAAATTGACAAATTGAGGGGGAAATAATGGCAGCAGAATAGATGGACATGTCCTTAGCCTTGTCCCAGAGCAGACAGAGGGAACAGCTGAAGGCCACACGGGGAGTGCTTGTTGGCAAGTTGAGGGACAGCTAAACTCCAGGAGAAGGGGGGGGGGGGACTGCTGGACAGGGCTCTCCTGACCAAGCAGCTCCTACTACTGCTGGGTTCCCTCCAGGAGCCGCCAGCATGGACACACAGACCGCGCCATCTTGAAGGGGAGAGTGGATATTATTGGAAGCCTGAATCTACAGCTACAACTGCAGCACCCACTGAACAGCTGCAAAGCCCAGAACACTAGTCTTCAATTGGCGCAAACATGTGAATTCAGAGGAGCTCTATACTCCACCACGGAAAGATTGGATTTCACCTGGGATGAGGAGAGAAAGAGCTACATAACCAGACACCCAGAGAAGAAAGACCATGGGGAGACAAAGAAACAGCCTGCATATGAAAGAAAAGCAGGCATTACCAGAAAAAGAAGTAAATGAATTGTAGGCAAGCAACCTGCCAGAGAAGAATTCAGAGAAATGGTCATAAGGTGGCTGAAAAGAAGGGAAGACAAATTTGACAATATGAGTAAGAACAAAAAGGAAATGAAGAAGAACCAAGAAGAAATGAAAAATGACATCGCTGCTATAAAGAACTAAATGGAAGTCATCAAGAGTAGGCTAGAAGAAGCAGAGGTAGAAGACAAAGTAGGAAAAAAATACCCAAGTAGAGCAGCTTCTAGAAAAAAAAATTAAAAAGCAGGAGAGGCTAAGGTAACTTTGTGACAACACGAAACAAAACAACATCCACATAATAGGGGTCCCAGAAGAAGAGGAAACTGAGCAAGGAATAGAAAACCTGTTTGAAGAAATAATGACAGAAAACTTCCCTGATATAGGGAAGAAAAAATCTACACACATCCAAAAATCTCACGCAAAATCAACGCCAAAAGACCAATGCCAAGGCACATTATAATTAGGTTGGCAAACACCAGTGACAAAGAAAGAATCTTAAAGGCAGCCAGAGAGAGAGAGAGAAAGTGAAAATTACCTACAAAGGAACCCCCATCAGACCAGCAACTGATTTCTCAACAGAAACTCATCAGGCCAGAAGGAAATGGAATGAAATATACAAAGTCATGCAAAGGAAGGGTCTGAATCCAAGAATACTGTGCCCAGCAAGGCTATCAATCAAAATTGAGGGTGAAATCAGGAGCTTCACAGACAAAAAAGGACTAAGGGAATTTATTTCAGCAATGCAAGAAATGCTAAAGGATCTGCTGAAAAAAAAAAAAAAGAAGAAGAAGTAGGAAGCGAAGAAGGAACACGGTAAAGAATAAAAATGGTGACAAATAAGTACCTATCAATAATAACTTAAAATGTAAATGGATTATGCCCCCAATCAAAAGACATAGGGTAACAGATTGGATAAGAAAATTTGACCTATATATCTGCTGTCTATAAGAAACCCAACTCTGAAAAAAAGATGCACAAAGACTGAAGGTGAAGGGATGGAAAAAGTTTTTTCACGCGAATGGAAATGAAAATAAAAAGTTGGAATAGCAATACTTATATCTGTCAAATTAGATCTCAAAGTGAAGAACATAACAAGAGATGAGGAAGGCCACATAATAATACTAAAGGGAGCAATCCAATAAAAAGAAATAACTCTGCTAAACATATACACACTCAATACAGGAGCACCCAAATACATTAAAAAAATCCTGGAGGATATCAAAGGAGAGATCGACAGCAATACAATCATAGTAGGAGACTTTAATACCCCATTGTCACCATTGGACAAATCCTCTAAACAAAAAATTAGCAAAGAAACTTCAATCCTAAATGACTCACTAGACCAGATGGAATTAATTCACATCTTCAGAACATTTTACCCCAAAGCCACAGAATATACATTCTTCTCAAGTGCACATGGGTCATTTTCAAAGATAGACCATATGTTGGGTCATAGGCAAAGTCTCTTAAAATTCAAGAAGATAGAGATCATATCAAGCATCTTCTCAGATCACAATGGCCTAAAACTGGAAATCAACTACAACAAAAACAATCCAAAGAAATCAAACAGCTAAAACCGGTTTGGCTGAGGGGATAGAGAGTCGGCCTGCGGACTGAAAGGTCCCAGGTTCGATTCCGGGCAAGGGCATGTATCTTGGTTGCGGGCACATCCCCAGTAAGGGGTGTGCAAGAGGCAGCTGATCGATGTCTCTCTCTCTCATCAATGTTTCTAACTCTCCCTATCTCTTCCTCTCTGAATAAAAGAAAGAATATATTTTTAAAAAAGAAAAGAAATCAAACACTTGGAGACTAAACAGCATGCTACTAAACAGCGACTGGGTAACCAGAGAGATCAAGGAAGAAATAAAAAACATCATGGTAACAAATGACAGTGAAAACAAAGCAATCCAAAATCTATGGGACACAGTGAAAGTAGTCTCGAGAGGGAAGTTCATACCTCTACAAGCCTACTGCAAAAAACAAGAAACAATGGTAATAAATTACCTAACCCTACAACTCAAAGAGAAAGAGAGTAACAAAAGTTCAGTGTAAGCAGAAGGAAGGAAATAATAAAAATCAGAGCAGAGATAAACAACACAGAGACCAAAGAAACAATACAAAAGATCAACAAAACCAAGATCTGGTTCTTCGAAAGGATAAACAAGATTGATGAACCTCTACCTAGGCTCACCAAGAAGCAGAGAGCATCCAAATAAACAAAATTAGAAATGAAAGAGGTGAAATAACAGGTCCCACCAAAATACAAAGGATTGTTAAAAAATACTATGAACAACTCTGTTCCAACAAACTGGACATCCTGAAGGAAACGAACATATTCCTAGAAAAGTATAACCTTCCAAAACTCAAGAAGAATCTAAACATCTCAATAGGCCAATAACTATGGAAGAAATTGAAGTAGTCATCAAAAAGCTTACAGCAATCAAAAGCCCGGGACCAGATGGCTTCACAGGGTAGTTTTGCCAAACATTCAAGGAAGAATTAAAACCTATCCTGTTCATATGATTCCAAAAAATTCAAGAAGGAACACTTCCCAGCTCCTTCTATGAAGGCAGCATCATCCTAATAACAAAACTAGATAAAGACAACATAATGAAGGAGAATTACAGACCAATATCCTTCGTGAACATAGATGCCAAAATCATCAACAAAATTCTGGCAAATTGGATCCAGTAGTAGTACCTCAGAAAGATCATACACCATGACCAAGTAGGATTTATCCCAGGGATGCAAGGATGGTACAATATCCGCAAATCAATAAACATGATACATCACATAAACAAATTGAGAGATAAAAATCACATAGTCATATCAATTGATGCAGAAAAACCATTTGACAAATTCCAACACCCTTTCTTGATTAATCTCAACAGGGTGGGAATAGAAGGATCATATCTCAACATAATAAAAGCCATATGTGATAAACCCACAGCTAACATCATACTCAGTGGGTAAAAACTAAAACTACTTCTCCTAAAAACAGGAACAAGATAGGGATGCCCACTCTCACCACTCCTGTTTGAAATAGTACTGGATGTTTTAGCCATTGCAATTTGACAAGAAGAAGGAATAAAAGGCATCCAAATTGGAAAAGAAGAAGTAAAGCTGTCCTTATTTGCAGATGACACGATATTATATATAAAAAAACCGAAAGACTCCATCAAAAAATTTTATGTGGAAAAATATTTTGAAATATTTTAAACATAATTGTATTAGGATTTTTTAGATTTTTGTTGTGTAGCACTTCTTGGATAAATGACTGTAAGTTGTTTGAAATTTCAGTATTTTAATTTGCCTTTTTTCATTTAGTGGACTTGTGCCTCTTCATAATGCATGTTCATATGGACATTATGAAGTCACAGAACTGCTACTAAAGGTAAAAGAAATAAAAAATAGTGAATTTTATTTACTCTTTTTAACTCATCATGAGTTTTCATGTGTTTACCAGAGGCTTGGTGCACGAAATTGGTGGTCTGGTGGGGGTTTCCCTCAACCCAACCTGCACCCTCTCCAATCTGAGACCCCTTGGGTTTGTTTGACTGCCGGATATTCGGCCTAAACTGGTAATCAGACATCCCTCTCCCAATCCTGGACCGCTGGCTCCTAATTGCTCACCTGCCTACCTGCCTGGTTGCCCCTAACTGTACCCCCACAGGCCTGATCATCCCGCACTGCCTCTGCTTCCAGGCCTGATTAACCCTAACTTCTCCCCTACTGCCAGCCTGGTTGCTCCCAACTGCCCCCTTGCCAACCTAGTCACTCCTCACTGATCCCCTTCTAGCCTAATTGCCCTCAACCAATGCACCTCCCCCCCCCC